>CALYLW010001382.1:24093-194293 GCA_944989445.1 Ampullaceana balthica | reverse complement strand
ATGGTCCTAGAATGTATTCAGTAGAGCAATGACCTACATACTTTTAACATATAACTTAAATGGGACGGGACACTAAAATCCGATACCTTGTGACATTGTGCACAGCACTTTCAAGTTTTGTTGTTGTTTTTTTTAAAAGTTAGATAACTAGCAGATGGTGTGGTGGTCTAAATGGTAGCGCGCAGGACTGTTAGGACTCAATGAAACCTGTGAACGTTACTTCAGTTGCATATAGGTCGTCATTGGTTATTATTATTATTATTATTATTAAAAGATATACCCGGCCTTACCTGGCCCGCATTAGGGATCCCATTCTAGTTTGAAAAACCGGATCCCGTTCTAGGTCAAGTCCTTCCCGCATTATGATTCCATGTTATTTGGAGAAAAGTATCTAAGGAAATGGGAACCATAGCTCACGGTTCAATAAAATGATTATCTAAATTTTCATTAAATCATTAAATCAGATAATAATTTAAAAACTAAATGGGCCCCGGTCCCAAACGACGATTGATGCTAAACTAAGATTCCCATCGAGATTTTGACCTGGTTAATAATGTATATATGTGCCACAAGATCCATCACTTTAAGTAAAAACTTATGCGTCCCGAACCGCCCTGTACGCAAACAAAGTTTGATTTATATATATATATATATATATATATATATATATATATATATATATATATATATATATATATATTAGGGCTGCGGAAATTAACGTTTAATTTCTCGATTAATCTTTAAAATTATTTAACGATTAAAAAAATTTTTAACGATTAATCGACCCACCACTTATTAATGTACTGGAAATCAAAAAGTAAAATATTTCGCCCTATAAATATTAACTAATTTCCGGACGACTACTCGAACATTTTTGTTTTAAACTTTTCACTTAGGTGATTGTTCAAAATGTTGATAAATGTTGTTTCCATTGAGAAAAATCCCCCCTCTGAGTCTAAGCTCGTTGTTTCGTGTGCAAAGCTTTTAAAAAAACTCATGTGCGAAGTTGCTCAACGTTCATTTTTTGTGCAACATTGTACAAAATTTTCTGCGCGGTGATTCTAAAGTTCTGCGTGGCTTCGGTAAAATACCTGATCAGCGGCGCTGCTTAAAGGGAACATTGCTACCATGGTTCTAACACTTCGCTTACATACAACCTGCAAACCAAACATCCACTACAGTATCAGAAACTTCAAATGAGACAATCTAAAGCTATGTAAACGATTGTTCAGCTCGGCTTGTTGTATTGTAAATAAGACCCGCTCATCACTTGAACCAAGTAATGTCAATACACTTGTCTGTTTGCGTTGTTGGTTAGAAGATGTCATATAAAAAAGACATTCCAGTGTTATTTCGATTTTCAACAAGTACGTTAAATAAATGTTACTTATGACACCACAAAATTCAATTTTTGGGTTTAATCGAAATTAAGGAATAATTAATCGTTAATTTTTCTAAAGTTAACAATTAAATTTAAATTAATCGTTATTAGCCCATATATACATACTAGGGGCAAGTACCCGGCTTTCCCGGGTTTAACAACAACAGCAACAACAACAAAAACAACAACAGCAACAAAACAACAAAAACAAACAACAAAAAACAAAACAACAACAACTACAACAACAGCAACAACAACAAAGCAACATCAACAAAACAACAACTACAACAACAACAACAGAAACAGCAACAGCAACAAAACAACAACAAAAACAATAAAAAAAAATCAACAACAAAACAACAATAAAACAACAACAACAACAACAAAACAACAACTACAACAAAAAAAAATCAACAACAAAACAACAATAAAACAAATACAACAACAACAAAACAACAACTACAACAAAAAAAAATCAACAACAAAACAACAATAAAACAACAACTACAACAGCAACAACAACAAAGCAACAACAACATGAAGGACATTGTCGTTGCAGGGCAAGGGATGTGGACAACAACAACAACAGCAAAAACAACACAAAAGCAACAACAGCAACAGCAACAACAACAGCAACAACAACAGCAACAACAACAAAACAACAACAGCAACAACAACAAAAACAAAAAACAACAAAAAAATCAACAACAAAACAACAACTACAACAACAACAGCAACAACAACAAAGCAACAACAAGAAAACAACAACTACAACAACAAAAGCAACAACAACAAAGCAACAACAACAAAAAAATTATTTTATGGCGATAATGGCCTTCTTGTTAATCTCGACACCAAAATGTTTATTAATTTGCGTCATTATTTTACGTCTTAATTTTCAATAATTTTTATTTTATATAGCTCATATAGGGAAAAACTACATTTTGGGCCCCCGGGCCCCAGTATCTTATATATAAGGAACGAAACCTGTTTAATAACCTTTCCGGTATAATTTTGTGTACGTGTACCAAATTTCACGTTATTTGGTTGACTGGATCTTGAGTTATTAGGGAACAGACAGACAGACATCCAGACAACAAATGCGGCTTATATATAGAGAGATATATGATTACAATTTTAAATTATTTGAATTCGAAATCTAGAAATAGCTAAAAATCATTTAGTAAGATAAAACAAGTAATACAAACTCGAATGAGTATGTAAACACAAATTCCAACAAAGAATTTCAGATTTTTTTATTCAAGGGAAATCATTCTAGATTACATTAAAATTCATTTCAAATAAATAAATTCTGAAACTAAACAAACCAATAACTGATATCTACACATTACTGCTAAAATTATGGAATTTGAAAGTATACATATTTTTCAAAAATTTATTCTCCAACATTGTTCTAAATATTATTAGCTATCGCTTGGTGTTTGTTTCATCCCAATATATGTTATGGTTGGCGAGAATTTTACAAAATATTGATATTTTGGTGGTTTTTCCCCAAAAAAAACCAGTAAACCTTTTCGGTACATTATTTTGCTCGTGCACATCCTTGGGACCTCCTTAACATATTTGAATAGACACGAACCCTCTACCTGGTATGGTTTAGGAGTGGTTGCTTGTGCAAGCTCGAACAGACATGACAGATATTTCAACCATATAAACGCTATTTCCCAGAGGATATTGCGTTAAAAGGGAGATTAAATTTTGTACATTTTTGAATTCAGGATTAATATGAACTTATTAAAATCAGAGACAGGATTTTAAAGGACAGCGTAAAATTTACGTATAAATTTGTGCAATGTACAATATTTGTCCTAAATTATATCATGTCACAGACATTAAACAATGTTTTCGTTACAGTTACTTTTATGACATAATGAACGGGCATCGTCTCTCAAGTCATAAGTCGAATAGTTCTATTGACGTCATTGCTGTCTCCCCAGCCAATGTAAATTTCATTATCAGAATTCGGCTCTCTAATGTTCCAGTCATCTATGTTGACGGTTTCGTTGTCTGACAGCCATTTTACGTCGTCCTTTCTCCTAGTTGGATTTATCTTTTTTGCACCAAGCTAAACGAAGTTGCTGTGGTTGACTTTGTATTATAAAAAAAAGTTTTAAAATATTTTTATTTGATACAGATGAAACGTTGGAAAAGAGATAAGCGATAATTGTTAACGCTTTATTTATCTTATCTTACATGTTACAGATGCTCCTTCTATACAGAAGATTATTGCGTCTTATGCTTATCTATGGATTATGTCCCGTCTTGAATTTTAATTAGAGTTCTAAATTTCGATATAATGTTGATTTTCAGAAAATACATTTCAAGTCCTAATTTTTGACGTGAATAAATGAAAATTTGAATATGTGTGGTCTTGCAGGCGGAATAAGAAAAGTGCTGATGTCAAAATGTATATATGAGGATTGTATTTGATTATCTTTGTGTTACCACTTAGCTGGTGGTTCTTGTACCCTCTAATGTTTCAAGGTTTAATGATTTAACTAATGGTGTTACTCTTGTCAGTTTTGAATATTCCCAAGTAATTAATCTGACAGCTCTTTTGTGAATTTGGCAAAGTTTATCAATGTTTTCTTTGGTGGATGGGTCCCACACAGAAGATGCATATTCTAGTTTATGTCTCACAAAAGCAAGATTACTATTCAGTTTTATATTCTTATTACATGTGTAAAAGTTTCTAATTTTAAAGCTTTAAGGTTTTTTTTAAATATTTTAATTACATGAGGACATGAGGATTTGATGACAATTTCTAATTCATAATTATTTCTATTTCTATAATATGTTGCATCTTTTGTTTTGCTTAAATGATTTCCATTAATAAAATACATATCCAATAATTTATTATTTTTCTTTTTCTATGTTTTTCTTAAAAGTTGAAACGTTTGTTGATGGAAAGACACAATTTGATATTTGACCTGTTTTATGAATTCATCTAAGTCTTTTTGTACGATTTTGCTATCTGGTTCTGATTGCATTGATTTAAGATGATATGATTATCACCAATAACCTAACTTTCATTCATGTACAGATTTTGTTGGCTAAATCATTATATAAATCAAAAAGAAGTAGGGTCCTAAGAAATTTTTTGTATCTCCTTGTCTCAAGAGGACCAAAAGGAATTCTTGGATCCAATAATGTAATGGACCTGAAATTCCGAAGTAGTAAATTTTTTGAGTATGCTATATTATTAAACTTTGTCAAATGGGTTTAAGAAGTCTAGTATAATTGTATCTATTTTATTTTTATTGTCTTAGCGTTTTGACAAATCATCTATTGAACCGATTAGTTGAGTTTCACATCATCTGTTTAATCTGTGGCCGTTTTAAATAAGTAGGCTTATTTTTATTAATTAAAAAAAAACTCTCTTTCTGTTGGCAAAGTTTATGTAATTGAACAACAACTTGTTAATTTTATTTGATTTAAGTTGTGTTGGAAAATTTTCATCTATTATTGATTGTATATGTTTTGTTTAAAACTTAAGATCTGGGCTTTTTATGTGTGTTGTATTAACTTTGCAAATTTTGGAGGAAATTATTTCATTCAACCTCAGCCCTGTCCAACAATTTATGTTTCCAAGCCAACTTTTCCTAAATTATTTCAATTAAAATTAGTTAGTAATTTAGTTTCAATTTTAAGTTTTATTACTTTTATTGTGGTTCTGTTAAAATTAATTAATTATTGTGCGAATCGGCTTAACTAAAGCTAAAATCCAAACTAATATTTATGTAATATTATTTCTAAATACTACTGCTATTTACTTATTAATGATACTAATTGTTTCAGACTACCCAGCTTATGCCTTGCGACTACAATTACGCTCACTAAACGACTACAATTAGTTTTTTTATATACAAATCTGATACGAACTATAATTTTATAATTTATTGCTTTTATACCTAGTAATTAAGTTGTTTTGAAGATAACTAATGGTTTTATTTATATAACAGTCACAGTTAGGACATTTTGAAATGATTTCAAAACAGAAATGACAGTCTACACAGCCATGTTGGGTGAAGAGAGAATGTGTAATTTTAGCATACAATATCATAGTATAAAACATATAGTATCATGCTTGTCACTTGTACATTTAGTACTTGGTTAATTAAAATTATTTGAATGTTTTTAAAAAAATGATTTTAGTATTATGAATTTAGGAAAATACATTAAAATATATAAGACTTAGCTCTAGACAAAAAAAAAGAAGACAAAAATCAACAAAAAAACACCAACTCGTCTAGCAACAACCGGAAGTTAGCACTACATGACGGGACTTTTAATTATTAATACGGAAATCCAAATTCATAATATTTTCAATTAAGTTCACGACAACTGAGTTAATCGCCATAATAAACTTAAATTATTTAAATCTTTAATTCACACCTATGTCTACCCACCAGCTATCACTAAATGTCAGAGTCGTCACCAGCATGGAAAAAAAATGTTTCAACAATAGTTATAAGTACATGAGTTTGGGTATAAACTATAAACTCAAACAATTATTTGACCTTCTATAATATGCAGCCAGGTGATTAAAAAATTATTCTATTTACAGTTATAACTTATATACATTTTCTGGACTACTGGTAGTGACGATAGATGGCTAGTACTTGGAACTATGATTTGGAAATTGTTTATAAAAGTGGATCTCCGGTTGGGTAAATATGTAAAGATTATTAGGACTTGCATTTTGTAGAATAAATATTGACCTGTATTATTCTGAACTATTTGGGGGCAAAATTGTTTACCGCCAACAGAAGACAGTAGTTGGTACTATGTTTGTAAAATTGATGAAAAGTAGATAGACCTATGATTTTACAAACAGATTATAAATAATTTGAATTTTTTTTTCAAGACATTGCCAAAATCTGGAACTATGTTTACGCCAACAAATTATCAGTAGTTGGAAATAAGCCGGAGTCTACTGATGACAAGAATTAAGACATTTATGAGGACATGATTATTATTTTAATTTATTGTGGAGCCAAAAGATGTTAAGCATTTTAACTTTTAGTTTAACCAAAAGATGACAATTAGATGGACATTTGCTATGGCAACACATGACCCGTTGAGGACTTTTTTTTTGTCAATTTTGTACTCTTTCAAATATGAAGCCAAGAAGATATGATTTATGAGCCTTGATAGCTTGATACAAATTTGAATTCTTTAAAAAATATTCAGCACACCTCGTTTTAGAAATATATTAATTTTACAATACCTGATAATTCTCCAAGTCTTTTCTTGAAATAGTCGTGGGGCTCTTGTTGTCTGGACCTAGGAAGGGTTGCACGCGATTTCGCACAAATATTCCTTTTTAAATCCTTTATATTAACTCGTGGTGTCTGCGGCGGACCTTGCTTGCTTGTCGCCAAAACTTTTGATCGATTTTTAACCCACTTGCTCGCAAGATAGCGAGCTGAAATTTTGCAGGCAGTTTCGTACCGATGATAAAAACAATGTATCAAAATTTCAGATCGATCGCATGTACCGTAATTAAATTATTGATTTTTTAATTTATTTTTTTTATTCCTATGTATCATGCTATTTTTTGAGATAGAGCGTCGCGGTGCGTATTATATTGAACAACCTTTCTGTCGCGCAATAAGGTGCGTATTTTATTGACAGCTCTTTTTATAAACATATTCCTGATCGGTGCGTATTATATTAAACATGTTTTACGACACAACTTCAATTTTGTATTTCTGTATGGTCTGGCGCTGCGTATTATAATGAACATTCTTTTAGTTACTTCTCGTACATAAAGGATTTATAGTCAAAAACTTGGTTTTTTACGGGTTGTTTTTTTATTGCGGCTGAATAGCGAAGTCAATAGTGCGCTCGCCTCACAAGCTGAGGGGCGTGGGATCGATCCCGCTTTAAAGCCACTATAAAAATGTTCTAACGCTTAGAAAGTCCTCCGCTGACCTGTAGAGGGATGGGCGCCGCCGGGTCTACCAAGTCCTGAGAATGTTCTAATGGAAACATTAGAATCCCCTACGACTACGATGTTATAACAACCACAAGGCTATGGGACTAACAAAAAACTCCTTTAAAAAATATAATAGCTTTAACAAATAAACTTAACGTCATACAAGCACGAATGAAAACAAACGAAACAAAATTACTTTTGTGTGTGTGTTTAATGACTCTTTAAAATTTTAGCATTCCGACAAAAATTGCATATGATTAATCCATATTTACACAATACATTATTGTTTTAGGAGACTTACGTTCGCTTCTTTCGAGTTCGTAATGTACTGATGGAATTCATAGCAAATTCCATCAAATATTTCTCCCTTAGGCGTCCAACACTAACACAATGTTTTCCCACATCTAAAAAGAATTAAAGTCATTGTATTATATTAAATAACAATGTGAATAGACAGGAGTTCTCTAGTACTTCTTCCATAGGGTTTGCATTGAAATATCGAATGTTTCCTAGGTTATGCACGAACGTATTTATAAGTCGTACCTGTTTATATATGTATACATTTTTTAACATACACGATTTGATAGGTTAACTCAATTCAAATACCAATAATCGAATATATTACGCTTATTCTTTCCTTTAACAGTATTTTATTCCGTTTTGAGTTTTTTAATAGGTTTTTAGGATACGTTTCATATCTTATGTGTGAAATAATTTTAACTTAGTGATAATACAGTGAAGTATATGCATTGTTAAGGAATATTATATATTTCAAATAATTGTCTCCACGTTGACCTCACGCATACAAAATTTGCTCAGGAAACTCAACAAATTGTACAGGACTTGAAGCAACCCACAACAGTAATTTCACTGTGTATAGCGGACAAGACCAAGAGGAAATTCCTGATGTAGCTCTTACGGACAACGTTAGTGGTTTGGACTATTGTATTTCTGTCAATGAGTCATGTTCAATCGACTACGTGAGTGCTAAAGTCATTAACTCTTTTACAGTTGATATGTAGGTCCTTATGGTAACTGGTAATATATTATTAAGATTAATGATATATCTATTTAAAAAAACATCCCATTCTCTTCAAACACAATTAAAGCAAGATTAAAACGGTATAAACGTTATTAAGGAAGTGCACCAATATTGATATGTGCACTGATTCCACATAAAGTTATATTGTTGTTTTCATTTCTTTGTTTTTGAATTTTTTGTAAAATTATTTTTTTTATTTTATTTGTTTAATAATTATTAAATTTATTATCAATTGGGTTTTTGTTTTAATTTTATTACAAACTTGCAATTTAACTAACAAATAGAATTATCTTGTTACTTAAATGTCATGCACTGGAATAGCTAACAGTTACAGCACTGGAAGGATCAACCAAAGTCATATTTGTCTATCGCGATGACTCGTGGAGTAAGCAGTTTTTTAACATGACCAAGGAAAAGTAAGTCTTTTTAATTTTCTCAAGCAAAAATATTAGTATTATCAGAAAGCAGATTGTAACGCTTCTATAAAAAAATACAAAAACGTTCACATATATATATATATATATATATAAATTTCAGTTCAGTAATTTTTTTATCATGTAGCACATATACATTGAATTTCATAATTTAATGTTTTAAAAATGTATATACATTATTTTTTAAAATTTTATCTTGTTTTAGTTTGCTTACCTTTTCTTTAAACCTTATACACCCATGTATTTAAAAGTTTTTATTTGTGCTTGCTTACAATATTAAATTTGTTACCACCAAATGTATACCGATTTGTGAATAATTCTGATTTTTGCATATTGATTACGCTTGGAATGTACCAAGCGATTACAAACCCTGAAGATTGGGCCGCTCATTTCAAGCCACCTATCCCCTTCCTGGCTAACGCGCTACGATATCCTTCCTCTATAAATAAAAAAAAATTAATGGAAGAAATTCCAACCCGTAAGGCAGCCAAGAGATTTTACAGACAGAAACCGAGATATAAAAGAAGAATAGACCGACCAAGAATTAGATGGATGGATGCGTTTTAAAAAATCCCTGGGGCTCTTGGCATAGGGAAAAATGTCACGGATGGTTCAAAATAGAGGAGACTGTGTAAATACTCAAAGCCGCTGCTTGAGCTGTAACCCCTTAACTCCCCCAAGATAAAGTGGTTGATTTCTAAATGTTTAGATATCAAGATGCCGGAAAGTTTAATGGCCTACACGTTCACTCGAAGTGTTTATATTGACCTTTCTCAAGCCACTCAGATGGAAGTGTCACTGTCCTGGCTCACGTGGGGACGCTTCGTTTAGAAGTTGCAGGAACGACCACCACAAGTTTAGCAATGCACGCCACTGACAACGTTACTGTGGTTATAGGGACCAGATGCTCTGATGTAAGTCTTTTTGTTTTATTTTTGTCAATGATGTTTCTTGTTTTTTTGGGGATGAGTGTAAGTTTTGAGAAGCCAACGAAAATTTAGGCTTCTCAGAACCAACTGGAATATGTTTGGGGGGAATAAACTGTATTGCTAAAACAGTGAATCAACTATATCCGCACTTATGGATAACCCAAATGTGGATGAAAGAGTTTGTTGCAGATATCACCGAATTTTCTGCTACATCAATTGTTACAGCATACAGGACCCTATCACTTTTTTATATTTAGCTTTATATAAGATGTGATTAGACGAGTTTCCATCCAATTATTCCTAATGAACAATTACAAGTTATTGGGTATTTGACTTTTTAAAAAAATATTTTTTAAGCTTTTAGAGTAATTGTTTAATTCAAGAAGACAAGCTTGAAATGTAGGCAGTTGTGATAACTTGTAACTTTGTAACTTTATAGATTGCCTAAATATGGAAAATTTAATTTTATATGCGAACATTTTCTTAAATTATATCCTGAAAAATAAAGCCGTAATATTAAAATTAAATGAAAACCAAAGTACCCGCTGATGGTCTGTTACTTTGAAGCGACAGTTTCGTCCCGCTCATTTTACTAGCAATGCCATTTAGCGGTGCCGGGTTAGGGCCAGGAGCGCCAGTACGGATTACCAAAAGGAACCGCAAAGAACGCAGCGGACGCCATCTCTGAGGAAACCTACCAGTGGGGGTTCACCCTAGGTAGGTCATTGATGATCCCACGCTTAGCGGCGGTCCTAACCATTGAGACTCGTGTGCTTTGCCGGGTTGGCGCCAAAGTAGTAGCGGTTCGTAGTAGGGAATTCCACTGGTTTTGTGAGGTCAAATTAGTGGGAGGCATTTTCAACATTCTGTCTTGAATGCCCAGGTGGCCACTTCAGAATCCACCGCTTCCGGTGGGGTTTCTCAGCTGTTACGTCCCTTTGGGGGCCAGATAGCTGAGAGGGTCTTCCGGGAAGACCCATGAAGAGCATTAGGCTCGGGGCAACTTATTTCTTCCACATGTAGGTTCATTAAATTTAAATTGATTTCTCTTTTACTTTTATACTTTGGATTTAATTTTGTAATTTGTAGAACAGTTTCAACAGTTAACATCTATATCACATATTGGATGCTTAGTATAAGTTTCAAGTTTTCTCAATCTTCATTAAAAACAACATTTGCTTTTTATTGCAATGAAGATAAATATGTGTGTTTCAACGCAATCTTATTTAAGCTTTTACAATTGTCTTAGTATTGTTTACTTTCTTAAATTTATCCTCTTTAATTGCATTTTTCTAAATATGTCAAATTTTGTATTGGTCTTAACTTTTCAATTTTGTTTAAACCATGCTCTTTTATCATCTGAAAATGTATTTCATGCAGACACCACAAGAGAGGCTGTTGCCACCTGCATCGAATCCCTTTACCTGTTTTGCCACATCTCTACGCTGTTCTTGCACCTGTCCCACTGCAGGAGCACCACACGACCTCGCTATGGCCAAGAAGCAGGCACAGTTACTTCAGAAAGAACTAAAAGTTCCCATCAAAGACACCGGTGCCTATATGAGAACCAAAGAGTCACAGCCGGACTCCAGACCCTCAAGCCATGGATTGGCCGCACTGGGCATCGCCGTGATGGTGTTGGTCTTTGGCGCTATTGTTTCAGCTGACGTCATGAGCCTGGTCTGTAAGTCTTACAGGAAACCGAAAAACTCCAAGCCAAAAACTAAAGCTAACGTTTCAAGAAAAGACAAGGTTAAAATGATGAGAGTCAGCACAATTCTTCCTTAAGGCGTAACAAATAGGCAGAATTTATTTTATTACTTTCCTGGTAAAGGGGTCCAGTTTTAATTACGTTTATAATTGGCATTTTTATTAACAAAATTCTTGCACGACTAAGATAAGGCTTTATACCGCAGATGATATCAGTTATCACACAGTTTAATGACAATACAGTGAAGTTAAAGACATTAAAATAAATGACAAGTGAACATCATGTTGAGGAAACTGCGAATGAAACTTTAGCGATTCCGTAAGGTAAATATTTTTTGAAATGTGAACTGCTTGTAAGGGCCATTGGCTTTCTTTATTTCAATTACGTATCAACAACAGAATCGTTTAAAGATGTACTCTAAAAAATAGCTCAATCTGATATTCGAAGTAAGCCAATGTAACAAAAACATAGATAACTAAAAGATGTGTTTATGTTGCATAAGGACCATTGTTCAAGCAGTATATTATTTGTCCGGTGATCAAATTCATTTCTATATATTGTTTTTTTTTCTCCATGAGAGAAATTCAAAATTAAATATAATCCATGTACAAGCTTTAGAATAAATACTTTAATATAAAGAAGGTTAATCTTAAATATTCATATTACAATCTATTTATAAGCTTTTGTAAGGCCTTTAGTCCTTTCAACTTTGATTTTTTTTTAAAGTAAACACACTTATAGACGCTTTACAAAGCACACACCCGCAGAAGAAATGTTTTCTTTAACACTAAAAATAACTAAAATTACTAAATTAAGTATAAAATGATATAAATATCATAGTTATCATAATCATTAAACGTGTGATTAATTGTTGTTATAATGTTCCTCAATTATCTGCTATTTTTCTAGTTAATAAAGGCTTATAAAGATTATAATACGCTTTACTTTGAAGTTAATTTTTTTTTATGTCATTATAAATCTTTTTTCCGAAGACGCTTATTAGTTGTAAGTCTTTCTTTTTAAAATTGTACATACAAAAAAATCGATCATTCGAATAAAGGAATTACATGTTAAAAAAGTACAGTTTTCAATAAAAAACGCTGAGCAACCTACAAATTCATTTTTAAATGTAGGTCACAATTTTCAAGAAAACAAAAAGGGACATGTGTTGGAAAATGATAGACATTGGTTTGTCAAATTGCTAACTAAAATTAATAATAACTTGTTTTTATTTTGTAAAAAAAATAACATAAACTATTAATAATAATAATAGGCCAACGAACTTGCCAAAAAATGTCCACTACACAACTCCCCAAATGTTAGTGTCTATTATGTACAGAAAACCAACTCGTAAATCTAACAAAATACTTATACAAGTTTTGTAATTACAAGACAAGGAACCCAACTGCCTGAAAATATAATAAAACACAAAAACAATGACATAAAACCCTAAATGAATACTTTAACAAATATTATTTCTGCATTCTTAACATGTATAGCCATTTATGTTAACGATTCATAACAAATATAATCATTAGAAAACGATAGGAAGAATTATTTTTTAAAAACACAATTTGGCACAACTAAATACACGAGGACAAAAGAAGAGACTTTTGTTCAGGAATATGTGAGAAGAAAATTTATTTTTATTTAAAAGTTTAGATTCTAGCTCGTGTTAAAACAATAGTTGTTCCTTAGACAACTAACTAAAAAAGCTAAATATTCTCAGTCATTCGGTACAGAAAGAAAGCTCAGCCTGTTGTATGCCAGTTAAGCGTTAATTTTTTAGGTCTAATCAAATTTGTTCTTTAAATTTTATGATTAGCTTAAATACAGGCCAGATTCAATAATAGGTGTTATCGGTAAGCAAGGGCACTTAACAACTGTCTGTTATTGGTTTGTATATTTTGGAAAAAAAGACATGTAAAATATACACATTTATGTATATATTGTACAACTGTCTATGTTATTGTTTTGTATACTATAGCACAAAGAGACGTGTAAAATATACATATTTATGTGTATATTGTACAATGTAACTGACAGTGGACGGCTAAAGAAAATTATATGTAAATGGATTTTTAAATTAAATTATATAAATGTCTAAAAATAATGCGTCAGGTAGTCGTTTCAAAATTACGTCATACAAATGTGAAAATACAATTAACTTTTATTTCTTTAATAAAAACAACCTGTAAAAAACCAAGTTTTTGACTATAAATCCTTTACGTATGAGACGTAACTAAAAGAATGTTCATTATAACACGCAGCGCAAGACCATCCAAAAATACAAAATTGCAGTTGTGTCGTAAAACGTGTTTAATATAATGCGCACCGATCAGGAATAGGTTTATAAAAAGTGTTGTCAGTAAAATACGCACCTTATTGCGCGACAGAAAGGTTGTTCAATATAATACGCACCGCGACGCTCTATCTCAAAAAATAGCATGATACATAGGAATAAATAAAATAATCTAAAAAATCAATAATTTAATTACGGTACATGCGATCGATCTGAAATTTTGATACATTGTTTTTATCATCGGTACGAAACTGCCTGCAAAATTTCAGCTCGCTATCTTGCGACAAGTGGGTTAAAAATCGATCAAAAGTTTTGGCGAGAAGCAAGCAAGCAAGGTCGGTCGGCCGCAGACACCACGAGTTAATATAAAGGATTTAATAAAAAAACAACCCGTAAAAAACCAAGTTTTTGACTATAAATCCTTTATGTACGAGAAGTAACTAAAAGAATGTTCATTATAATACGCAGCGCCAGACCATCCAGAAATACAAAATTGCAGTTGAGTCGTAAAACATGTTTAATATAATGCGCACCGATCAGAAATATGTTTATAAAAAGAGCTGTCAATAAAATACGCACCTTGTTGCGCGACAGAAAGGTTGTTCAATATAATACGCACCGCGACGCTCTATCTCAAAAAATAGCATGATACATAGGAATAAATAAAATAATCTAAAAAATCAATAATTTAATTACGGTACATGCGATCGATCTGAAATTTTGATACATTGTTTTTATCATCGGTACGAAACTGCCTGCAAAATTTCAGCTCGCTATCTTGCGAGCAAGTGGGTTAAAAATCGATCAAAAGTTTTGGCGACAAGCAAGCAAGCAAGCAAGCAAGGTCCGCCGCAGACACCACGAGTTAATATAAAGGATTTAAAAATCATAACATACTAGTGTACACCCGTCAAAAATGACGGAAGTTTTCAGCTGAAATCTATTTGTTTTATAAAAAATGCACTTTCTAGGGTGCCTATAGCACCGACCTTTTTCAAAAGCCCAACTAACTTGTCCTTGTTTGATAAATACGAAATATTACACTTTCTGAAATGTACACAAAGTATTTTATAAAATAGGGGTTGCGTTGCGTTTGTTTTTTAATTTTATAATTAACCATCATCAAATCCTCTTTTTACATTGATCCCTTTTCCAAAATTAAAATATGAGCGAAAACAATGACGCAATATTATATTTTTTTACAGCGCATTTTTAATTTGCACACCTTTTGATGCATTGGTGCAGTAATTTGGTTTTCCCGCTTTCTAAAATTAGTAGCGTCAGGACATACTGACTTGCGTGACGATTGCAAATTATATAGTTTTATTTTGAACTATAAATAAAAACAACACAAATATTAAGAATTATATCCCTTTTCTAACAAAACACTAGTTTCATTGGAGATAACATATATTGACTTTTTTAAAAAAATGTAAAAGCTTATTTAGTAAGTGTATCATTCTTTGTTTTGCGCAAATTAAAATATTTTAAAAATTCTTTAAAATCGTATTTAGTGTGTGGTATAATTTGTTGTTTTGCGCAAATTTAAATATTTTAAAAATTCTTTAAAAGGTTAGTTAGTGTTTTGTATCATTCTTTGTTTTGCGCAAATTAAAATATTTGCGTTTTAATAAATAAAAGGTGAACAATTGGATAGTTTTTGCAAAACATTTTTTACCCCATAAAGCTTCTTGTATAATAAAATAATGGTGTCATACGCTTATCCATGATGTATGTCTAGTTTTCCTGTTTTTCTTATTTGAGCTTTTAAATGCTAATTTTGTGTGGATTTTTCTAGTTTTTTCTCTACTACATTCGATTTCCAAACGTAAAGAATGGTGTTTATGCGTTACTTCTAGTATATATAACACGCAAAATGATTTGTATCCATGTGGATGAGTATTGCATTACATTTTCGTTGTTATACATTTTCAAATTTGAATTTAATTCAGTTTGTATTATTAGTACACTAATCTTTTTCTTTAGAAGTCACAGCAGTAAAAAAATGTTGGACAGGAAATGGAAAGTTGTCATTCTCTTCAAACGTTAAAAGTTAATTAATGTGACATGTTTCTAAGAAACGTTACAATATATTAAAATCACACATAGCCACACATATTCTGAAGCAACGCTACTCTAAAAATAGTTTATGAATAATAGGTAGCATTTTCAAATAAATTATGTTTTTTCTAAGCGTGGAAATGTGCGACAAATAACTTTATACCCATCTGGTTGGGGTACATGATACATAACTTGTGTGTTCTGCTGGTCTATAAAATGCCAAAATGAAAAAAGGGAAAGAATTTAATGCTACAGATACTTCTCAAAGCCTTAGACAAGTTATCTCATTTTCTGCTCCACATTTAACGCAAACTTCTGTTCGTACACGAATAACAAATAAACGAAATATGCACACACCTGAGATTTAAAACTAAAAACTAAGAACTTGGAAAAAATCAAGTACTTAACAAAATAAAAACAATAAAAATATAAGAAACATTTATTTTGTGTTAAATACATGAAATATAATCTAGAGCAAGAAACTTATTTTATATCACTCACATGAGACAATGTGTTTATAAAATGCAGAGCGACAGCGGTAATACCTTAGAACCACTCATAAAAGCAGGCAGAAGGTAAATATAGATCAAAAGACTGGCCTAAACACTATAACAGTATTTAATGGTAATGAAAAATTACGTTAAATTGTTTATACCCGATATAGTCTACTGTACATAGAAGTTAAATGTCTACATAGCGAATCACACGTGACTCGTGGTGGTATCTCAACAAATCAACGCGCACTTTTCCTTTCAGAGAGGAAGTACAGAATTCAGAAAATAGATAAGGACGAGTGTGCTGAAAGAATACAGACATCATGTTTTATGCTTTTATTTAAAGACATTTATTGTCCAACTCGATCTTGAATTTTATTGCACGTTGAATCATAAGTGTTGAAGTGTGATAATGTATATGTGTGTGTGTGTGTGTTCGTGTGTGTCTATGTCTGACTGTGTTTGTGTGTGTTGATGTTTTTCAGCGTGCGTATTCATGTGTATGAGTGTGTGTGTAATAATATTTTAAGAATGCAATTTTTTCCAAATTTATAGGAGTAGTATACCTATCATCATAGTGTAAAGATGGAGTATGAGAACTTGTACTTCAATCTGATAAAAAGGACTTCAAAAATTCAATTTACAAATAATACTCTTGTGTTAAGACTGTTAAAGCAATTAAAGTCAAATTAAAAGAAACAACAAAAAATCAATGGAGATGGCACAGACACCGAGCACTCAGCAATTATAGGAGTCACGTAGTAACTTTAAGCGACAGGAAGGGGGTTATTTGACTCTACGGGACCTGTAATTCTTTCTTTCAGAGAACATCAACTAAAGATTGGTTAGCAATATATAAAATTACAGTAAATAAATATTGGGAGACGTTGAGGGTATAATTTTCATTCAACGTAAACTGTGACTAAAAGTTATTTTATTTGATAACGAATAAAATAACTTTCAAATTTATTTGTATAAACGTTTATCATATTATTTGTTTAATTATTTTTGTTATTAATAGAATTTTATTATTTAAATCTCAAAAAATGCATTCACTCTTTTTCTACGTAAGGAACTATTATTTTTGCATAAGTTTCGGGGGAAAAATATAAAGCTATATCAGGAAGCGGATAAACAAAAATATAAATTTATTTCAAAGACTAGAGCTGTAAGGATGTTTACATTGCAATATTAACATATGTAAAATCTAGAGAAACATAAAACCATTTTTTAAAATATGCGTTATATGTGATACTAGACAAGTATGCTTGATGATACTATTAGGGACTGACTTCCACCAAATAGACAAGTGACTGACGAATGATGCATCGCTGCCCACTTTTAACTTGTTAGAACAGTAACAACATGATGAGCATACACATTTTCCATCTGAGTGTAATTAACAAACAAAAGCACTAACATAAATAACATTCTCACTGTGATGGGGTGCCTGATAAAACCAGGAAAACCAACACACTATCAGCAATTAAAGCGGTAATAAAAATGCAAGAGTGGACATAAACCATGGATAATCATAGGTTGCAATAATCTTCAGAATAGAAGGAGCGTCGTTAATGGATAAGATAAGTTCTTGCATAAATTATAATTAGCTGGGCTAAAGAAGACGCAAATCATGAACGAAACTATCGTCCGTAATCGGTACGACGTCTTCGATGACGTCACCCTCCACCTGTTTGACTCGGTGGTCAACTGCATCCTTCTGAACACGATTGCAGTCTTCGGCGTGGCCGGAAACCTGCTCAACGTCATCATTCTCTCCATTCACGGCTTCAGCGACAGCACCAACGTCATCCTTATGTCTCTGTCGATCGTGGACCTCATCTACGACGTCATGCTGCCCCTACGCAGAATTCGTTGCGTGGTCAGCAAGTTCGATGACGTCATCGCACAGAATATTGACAACCTGATGAACGTCTACCTCGTGGTGCCGATGCGGCTGGTCAGTTTCATTTCATCAGGACACATCGTCCTGATATCGATAGAGAGAACCGCCGCCGTGTACTTCCCCCTGAAAGTTAACCGCATATTTACGGTGAACAGAACCGCGATACTTCTTGCTTTGATCTACTTCTTCTGGATAATCATCTTCGGCCCGTACTACGGAATGTTTTCCTTTGTTTGGGGCGTGGATGCAGCAACGAACAGGTCAGTGACCACCTTAACGTTTTCTGATTACTTCACCATCAACTTTGACGTTTTAAACGTCATCAACGTTTTCGTCGTCACCATTATCCGCATACCACTTTCCATACTCGTTATCGCCGCGGCGTCCATGGCAACGGGGATCAAGCTACAGGAAATGAACCAGAGGCGTAGAAAAATGTCATCGCTCAAAGAAAAAACCGGATATGACGTCAAGGCTGTGAAGATGTTGCTGGTCGTGACAGTTGTGTACCTCGCGTTCGCGATCCCGTCTGCCATCCCGTCATGCATGTATTACATCGATTTATCGTTCGTTGTCTTCCGCGGGAAGACAACTACGCTTTTCACGGCCTTGGAGTTCCTGGTCGATTTGCTGTACGTCGTCAATTCGTCGGTAAATTTTCTTATTTATGTGACGATGTCGACTAAATTTTCAAGTACCTACCGCATGCTCATAGGTAGGCCTCATTCGAGGAAGAGAAAATCAAGAAAGAAAGAAACATCGGACTTTAAAAATATTCCCAAAAATGCTTTATTTGGCAGCTAATGAGACAAAATTTTGGCAATCGCCGACAAATAGGTGGCTTAAAGCTAGTATGATACATCAAGATAGAAAATATGGCACTATGCAGCTAGGATGGAACTTGAGTTTGATAATCATGAATTATATGAATAACCAGCATCCGCTCTCTGCCTCGTAAATTACAGGATTATGAAGCATTTCCATATTAACGCCAATACAACGTCTTGATGTTTTGATTTATAATAACTATAATAACAAAGAAACTATGGAAATGCGTAGATCATGCATGTATTAAAGAGGCCTACACTGACACCGTATCTTATTTACAGTGTGACTTTATATGCAAAAGTATGCGTTTGATGTTTAACACAGTATACATTATTAAATTGTTCACTTTGATGTTATGTCACATTGTCGTTCATTTTTTTTTACTTTTGCTTTTAGTGGGTTTTTTTATTTTTATTTCTTTGTTGTTTTTGTTGGTGTTGTTTCTTGTACGATGATAAAAGGTATTATATTCCAAGACGTTATGTTTGTTGTTGTTGTTGTCGCGTACTATTGAGCATAAAATTCTTTTGAAGTTTATATCTGATATTTCGTATATTTCAAATTATTTAAAACAGGATAATAAAGAAACTCTCTGAGCTATATGGTTTTATAGAGCTCTGTAAAAGAAGATTAACAAGTTGACCTCGCCTTCATTTTTTGTTGTTGCTGTATCCCATGATCCCCTAATTTTTCTCTTTCACATTCTTGACTTCCTCTCAGATTGTCATATTTTTTAAAATCCTTTATATTAACTCGTGGTGTCTGTTTGTTTGAACCCTTGATCGCTTGCTTGATTGTCGGTCGCCAAAACTTTGGATCGATTTTTAACGCACTTCCTCGTAAGCTAAGAGCTGAAATTTAGCAGGCAGTTTAGTGGCGATGATAAAAACTATGTTTCAAAATTTCAGATCAATGGCTTGTACTGTATTTAAATTATTGAATTTTTAGATTATTTTATTTATTCCTATGTATCGTGTTATTTTTTGAGATAAACTGTCGCGGTGCGTATTATATTGAACCTTTCTGTCGCGCAATAAGGTGCGTATTTTATTGACAACACTTTTTATAAACATATTCGCTAT
The DNA here is from genome assembly GCA_944989445.1 of Ampullaceana balthica. Classification (NCBI taxonomy): domain Eukaryota; kingdom Metazoa; phylum Mollusca; class Gastropoda; family Lymnaeidae; genus Ampullaceana; species Ampullaceana balthica. The sequence continues at coordinate 174,161 of CALYLW010001382.1, read as the reverse complement.
CGATGCGCATTATGTTAAACATGTTTTACGACACAACTGCAATTTTGTATTTTTGGAATGGTCTTGCGCTGCGTATAATAATTAACATTCTTTTAGTTGCGTCTAGTACATAAAGGATTTATAGTGAAAAATCTGGTATTTTACGTTTTTTAAAATTTAAAATTGATTTCCAAACAATTTTTTTTTAAAAATTCATTTTTAAGCGAAAAAAGAAGTAAATTGTTTAATATGTGTTAAATTATACCTCATGTATGTGAGAAATGATTTTCAGAAGTGCCATGTTAAAAGAAATACGTTTTAATAAAAATGAGAATAAATACAAACGCTTACCCAGTTTGTATATACATTCTGAAATTTTGGCAAATAATATTTTTTTTTAAATGGATCAAAGGAATTTTCAAAATCTCCTGCCTCTTCAACAAAAAAAAAGATTTTTTGTTATTTTGTTAAAAATAAATAATAAATAAACCTTAATTTATATTCGTTGTAAAATTAATTAAGAAAACTCATTTCATTTCTTAATTGTACCAACATCCATTTTCATTACAAATAAATAGAAATTTAGTTAGGTTATTCCTACCAAAAAACTGTAGTAATTTAAAAGGCCCACTCAAATCTTTGGGATCGACATTCAGTCACATTCTTTTCTTTTGCTTTTCTTTTTCATTAGGTGCAGACAAAAACCCACAATAAATAGAATATGTTTTTATATTTCGATTCGTTTATTTATCTGTATAATAGCTTCTCTCTGAAAGGACACCTCGTTCTCTATATTAATGCACTTATGAGATTAACTTCTTACGCGAAATACTTTTTAAAAACAATTTAGGACTACTTTCGTATTAAAGTCATTGAGATGAAATATTTTTTTTTCTTTTTACAATCAGTCATTAACTGACTCTACACAAATCTTGTGAATTATCATGTATGGCCAGCACACATGATCCTGTCATTTCAACTGCTTTGCAAATACTCGAAATCCTGTTAAATTAAAATGCATGGCAAGCGAGCATAAGTCTGACAATTAATTATCAAACGACGCAACCATTTGAGTCTCTTTGTTCATGGCTTCATGTTCTTTAACTTTTGTATGTCCTTTAATTTGGCTAACTAAATCTATAGCCTTCCTCCAATGAGACTCGGTAATGATAACCATCTGTAGAGAAGGAGGTAGTGTCTGTAATAGTTCAAATAAGACGGTTAAATAAGCACGTTAGGATATTTACATATTGATTCCTGCTTAATAGTGTCGCTTGCTACTTGCCTGTTTGGCCTGGTTTATAATTAAGTGAGTAAACTACGGGCCAACATGTCCTATAGTTTGTTTATTTTCTCGCATCCATTTCACGATCCATTATTTCTTTATCTCTATGTACACTTTAAGTTTTACTTAACATATTCTAATTGTGAGCCTTAATCTGTTGGTTATATTCTTTTTAAAAAAAAATAAATAACATTATTGGGTTTATAAAAACTTAGATACATAAATCTCAGTAAAACTGAAACACAATATCAGTTAAAGCAAACTAGTTAATGTTATGTTACAATAAAACACATACTTACAATCAGGTTCATCCATCTAAATGTTTACGTCAATTCTCTGTAATTCAAAGTCATACTGTACACACTATCTAGTGCACAAATTTATACTAAACATATTTTACTGAACGCTGTTAACATTTGTAAAAAAGAAGAAAAAAAAATTATTTTCATCAAACTATGTACGTTAAAAACATCCATTTACATTAATGTAAATTTTCTAAAATCAATAGTAGCCTCTTTCTATTTAAAAATACCTAATTAAAATGCATTTTTTATTTTTAGTTTAACTTTAATTCCAGAGAAAAAAAATTGTCTCTTCAATTTTTATTAAATATCTATCAAATCTAATTTTAAGCTATCATGGGATAAATCTTGCATGGATTACATTTTTTCCTCGTCCAATAAAATTTTAAAATGAAATTCTAAGGTGGATGCCTTACATTTCAAGGATAATTGTGTTCTTTGAACTTTTGGCACACACGTTAAAAAACCATCAATATTCTAGGACGTAATATAACACACAAGTATGAAGCAATTTTATGGTTGACAGCGAATGTATAACGTTGGTATTTGAATTATTCCTCGGTGCTTGTGACTCGGGAGTTCCACTGAGTATTCGATCCATCAAAGACTGATGCAACTCACCAATCATGTAAAACTCACTTTGGTCAAACGAGGCGTTTGTGTAATTTTGTAAATAATTTTTTACCAGTTTTAATTTATCTTATCTAATCTGTTTCAGACGCTCCTTCTATACAGAAGATTATTGCGGCCTACGCTTATCTATGGTTTGTGTTTAGTCCTGCATTCTTATTAGAGTTTTACATTTTGGAAAAGTGGTGGCTTTCCTGGTTTCTTCAGGCAACCCATTCCAAGTCCGAATTCTGGACGGGAAAACGAAAATGTGTATGTTTTTGTCCTTGCATACGGAATAAGAAAGGCGTTTTTAACCTTATGTCTATAAGGGTTGTAATTTGTCAGTGATATAATATATTTACGCGCGACATTTATTGCTTATAAAGCTTGCTTTACAAATAATTCAATTAGCATTTTAACTTTTAACTAATGACAAAACAATTTTTTTAAAGTACTGTTAAATTATTGTTTACTCGACCATAAGTTGTATTAGAGATGTCTATTATGAAGAATTTCAAACAAAGAGAGCATAGAGTTAAAGAGGGGATTTATGACAACAGAGACACTGGACACATGGACAAATGTCATTTTCAATTTATACCAGTAGCCATGTTTGTTTGTTTAAAAAAAATAATTAAATTATGTATTTATTTTTTGAAGGGATATGTTGGGCAAGACTTTGGAAATGCGTAACTAATTCAGGACAACGCATTGTGTTTGTAACCTTTTGTATGTGTATTGAAAGATAGGGGGGGGGGTTGGATGGAGGGAGTAATGGAACCACGACTACACGGATACACCTGCGTTTGAGGTAAAGAAACTATCTTTTGAATTGTGTTGGTCTCCTGAAGGTCAGGTTTAGACTTTTAACCCACATGTATATAATAGAGTGTAGTGAAATGCGAGAAATAAACTCTTTTCACTAATATGGTAAATTTAAGAAGAAAAAATGAGGTATTTCCCATAAAAATATATCTGGTGATAAGCTGCAGTTCATGAAACAATAGATGCAAAAAAGAAGAAGCTTCTTGTGTTAATAATAAATAAGAAAAACCCGTAAAAAACCAAGTTTTTGACTATAAATCCTTTATGTACGAGAAGTAATTAAAAGAATGTTCATTATAATACGCAGCGCCAGACCATCCAGAAATACAAAATTGCAGTTGTGTCGTAAAACATGTTTAATATAATGCGCACCGATCAGGAATAGGTTTATAAAAAGTGTTGTCAGTAAAATACGCACCTTATTGCGCGACAGAAAGGTTGTTCAATATAATACGCACCGCGACGCTCTATCTCAAAAAATAGCATGATACATAGGAATAAATAAAATAATCTAAAAAATCAATAATTTAATTACGGTACATGCGATCGATCTGAAATTTTGATACATTGTTTTTATCATCGGTACAAAACTGCCTGCAAAATTTCAGCTCGCTATCTTGCGAGCAAGTGGGTTAAAAATCGATCAAAAGTTTTGGCGACAAGCAAGCAAGGTCGGTCGGTCGGCCGCAGACACCACGAGTTAATATAAAGGATTTAAAAATTAGTCTTAACCGAACCCTATTTTGAAATTTACTTCAGTGAAATATATATTTATTATTAAAAAAAATTAATTTCGTCTTTTAAAAACTTTTTTACGGATGCAAACATACATACATTATGTTACCTACAATCTTCAACGGAATTATGAGCTTGTCCTCATTTGAAAATGTGAGAATTTGAAACATAATTTTATGATGCAGTTAGTCATGTTAAGAAATAACTCACAAAAATATTACGCGTGTTTTACGTCATGTGTAAAAACACTAAACAAACAGTAACAGTTTATATTGAATTTCTCACACAATAATAATTAGATAAAGATATTAACAGTAAAAAAAATGAAATTTAAAAATGATACTAAAATATCTATTCAAAAAGTAGCATATTAAGATTTTATATATGTGTGTAAAAATGTAAAATGTACAATTTTTCAAAACTGTATTTAATATTGCTACTTCAATCTTTTTGAAATGTGTGTATAAAGTTTTTTCGACAAGCATGGGCTCAGACACCACGAGTTAATATAAAGGATTTAATATTTTTTAAAAACCCGCAAAAAACAGGTTTTTGACTATAAATCCTTTATGAACGCGAATATTTATTATATTACGCAGCGCAAGACAATCCAAAAATCCAAAATGTTAGTAATGTGTCTTAAAACATGTTTAATATATTGCGCACAGGTCAGGAATATGTTTATAAAAGTGTTGTAAATAAAATACGCACCTTATTGCGCGACAGAAATGTTGTTCAATATCATACGCACCACGACACTCAAAAATTAACATGATACATAGAGATAAAAAACATAAACTAAAAATTCAAATAATTTAATTACAGTACAGGCTATCGATCTGAAATTTTGATACTTCGTTTTTATCATCGGTACAAAACTGCCTGCAAAATTCCAGCTCGTTAGCTTACGAGAAAATGGGTTAAAAATCAATCCAAAGTTTTTTCGACAAACAAGCAAGGGCTCACACACCCCACGAGTTAATACAAAGGATTTAATTTTTCAAAAAACGTAAAAAAAAATAAGTTTTTGACTATAAATCCTTTATGAACGAGACAGAACTAAAAGAATGTTCATTATAATACGCAGCGCAAGACCATCCAAAAATACAAAATTGTAGTTATGTGTCGTAAAACATTTTTAATAGAATGCGCACCGATCAGGAATATGTTTATAAAAAGTGTTGTCAATAAAATACGCACCTTATTGCGCGACAGGAAAGGTTGTTCAATATAATACGCATCACGACACTATAGCAAAAAAATGTTTAACATGTTACATAGAGATATATAAAGATAATCTGAAAAAATCATTAATTTAATTACGGTACATTCGATTTATCTGAAATTGTGATACTTCGTTTTTATCATCAGTACAAAACGGCCTGAAAATTACAGCTCGCTAGCTTATGAGAAATTGGATTAAAAATCGATCCAATGTTTTTTCGACAAACAAACAAGCAACCAGACAACACGAGTCAATATAAAGGATTTAAAATAAAAAGGGATTTAGTCTGTCTTAAAACAAAAATATACAGCACAACTAAATAGTGCAAAAATATTACAAGAAATAATCGACGCAATTTGCATAAATTGGGACCCATGGAAAATAATAATAATAATAATAATTATAACAATCTAAATTCAATCGATGTATTAAACAAACGTGTATCCTAAATATTTCCAAATATTTATTTGTATGGTACATTACTAATAAACAGGTTCTTTATTTTATCTTGAGATGCGTATAAGAAAATCAAGCCTATACAATTGTATGAAGGCTTACATATTTGTGTTTGTGCATTTTATTCAAGGAAACCAACTCGCTTACATTTTGACATGCCAGTCAATTGTTTACTAAGGTAAACATGTCATAAACATTCATCAATTCCTTTTCGGCAAATAGTTTAATGTCTATTCCTCGTAACTCCTTCAAATTTCATACTGAAATCTGCAGGAGAGAGTGGTTACGAATCTCCAATTGTCCCTACAAAACTTCACCTTGTTCAACATTTAGGCAATAATTAATAAAAAGCACATTGCATTAATATCTGGAATGTTTTCATTTGTATACTTTATAACAGCTAACATTCCTCATCACGTGAATATATCAGTACAGTTATACCTCGAGATACGAGCTTAATTCGTTCCGTAACCTTGCTCGTATGTAAATTTGCTCGTATCTCAAAGAAATTTTCCCCATTGAAATTAATTGAAATGCCATTAATCCGTTCCAGCCCCAAAAATTCTACCACTGATTGTTTTTGTTACGTGTTTTTAATAACAAATATTTTTTTATAAATGACAAATATTGAATAAAAAATAATAAAAGAGAATGTAACGAACAAAAAAACAAATGGATTTTATAAAGTGTACATATATATTTGTATTTTGGTCACTTAAATATAACCTATACACAACTTAAATGCTACTTTTAGTCACTGCTCCGGAGCTTAGGAACTATTGTAACGCCCTTAGCTGGCGTTATATCCTTTATCGACGCCTTCTCTTTAAACACAGTGCATATTGTTGAAGTACTACGCCCGTACTGCCTCGCCCGTACTGCCTCGCCCGTACTGCCTCACCCATACTGCCTCGCCAAGTCAGCTACTCGCACACCTTGCTCTTTTTTTCCTATGATTTCATGCTTTAATTCCATAGATTTCATCTTCTTTTGAGCACTGACCCTTCCACTCACTTTCTTCGGACCAATGGTTATAGAAAGAAATGTGATAAAGTATGTAAATGCACAAAAAGCTGTAAGCCCAAGCAAAGATGCTTATATAGCGAGGTAAACGAGCACACGGGGGGAATACATGGGATAATGCACGAGGTACAGGCGCAGTAAACTGGGTGGGCCGTGTGCAGTGTCACAGCCGGCGGNTTCCTAATATCTCAAATGTCGCTCGTATATCAAAACAAAACTTCGCTCGCTCGACAGCCCCTATCTGAAATAACTCGTATGTTAGGGCACTCGTATCTCGAGGTACCACTGTATATGAAATGAAATACTGACCCATATGTTGAATGATAGTTCCTATTTCACCGAAATTGTCCGTAGATTAACAAAATATGGATTCAAAGTTCGACTCACAGGCCTTATATATAAAAAAAAACAGTATAGCCCACCAAAGGCCTCGTTTTAAACCATATCCTCTAACTTGTATTTAAATCTCGAATATGACCACTTCTCTGATCTGCATAGATAGTCACTGGGGACAGTTACATAATTCTATATTCAAAATTGTGAGTGTAAGAATGTCAATGTATTTATTATATTGGCGTGTCAAGTGTAGTATAGTATTGAAGTCTTTTAAAGGCGCCATTCCAGGCCAAATTCACTTTTATAATGCATATCAATTGCTTGGAATAGAGGAACAGATAGTTATCTTGGAAAAAATCTTACACGTAAAGGACTGCAATCTCTGATAGGTTCTTTGCTGTTAGTTCTAACGATTGGATTGTCGCATATTAATATTATTACACCGTTTGCACATCTGTCGGAAAAGCATCAGTGGGCTGTAAATATCTTTGGTAAGTCAGTTAAAAGGAGAGAGAATATTCAAATAAATAATTATTTTCCATGTACTTTGGAATTTAATAAGTTTTTTTTTCTTTCATAAATAACCTGTCGGCACAGACATTCAAAATTAAATGAAGTAATGGGGGTGAGACTGCAATCAGGCTTTTAAATAGGTAAATGTATAATATAAAAAAACAGGGTATTGTCAGGCCTACTAATACCCTGTTTTTTTAAATTATAAATTTACCTATAATTAAATCATCAATTTAAATTATAGTTTAAAACGAAAACATTTGCATTCCGTAAAGTAAAACAATAATTAGATGACACACCGGACGCACATTTATAAAAAGAGCTTTACGTTGTGCACGCGACACTCTTTGTGGGATCCAATTATTTTTAATGCTAAATAATATTTACCAAGAAAAATGTCAATGTTTGAAAATCTAATCAATAACTTAATGGCACAATGTGTTCATTATTTTGCGTCTTGTTGTTCAAATTTAAATACAAAAATTGAAACATCAGTGATTGTATTTTTATTTTTTCATATGATTTCTTAATGAGTAGCCCAACAACTTTGACAACCTCCCGTCAAAACAACAGAGCAGACGCCTCGGACAATTTCTTTCCATTAGACTCGAATACGTCCGCGTGAACTTCCTAGACATCGTCACGTAAATGACGAAGTTCAGCGACGAGTTGGTGACGTAGAGAAAATCCACCCAGAACTCGGACAGCGTGTACACGTTTGTGGTCCTCCCGTGGTCCGAAACGAATGAAGCGTCAACGAAGTACATGAGCGTGGGGACCATCGTTGGAAGTGCGAGGCCGAGGTACACCCCGCAGACCACCAGAAGCATCCTCACGGCCTTGACGTTAAATTTCGCCTTGTCCGTGGACGACGCGGTCATCTTCAAACGCTTCTTCGTCGCCTGCCTGAGCTTGTAGCCGGTTGCTAAGGACGTGGCGGATATCATCAGGAAAGACACGGGGCCTCTGACTAAGGCGAGCACGAACAAATTGACGATGTTGAGGGCCTCAAAATGAGTGAGCGTGAAGTCTGAGAATGTAAGAACCGCCACGGTTCGGTTTTTGTTTGGATCGTAACACCAAGAGTAGGAGAACATCGGGTAGAATGGTCCGAAGAGCACGATCCAGAAGAAGTATATGAATGCTAGGAATGCGGTTGTCGTTCTTACTGTGAACACGCGGGATACAGACAGGGGTAAAAAGACGCAGATAGTCCTTTCGACAGAGATAAGGACGATGTGTCCAGAAGAAATGAAGCTGACCATTCTCGTGGGGAGAACGACGTACGCGTTGATGAACGCATCCAGGTTTTGGGAGATGACGTCATCGAACCTGCCGACAGCGCAGCGTACTCTCCTAACGGGCATCAGAACGTCGTAGCTGAGGTCAACCAGGGAGAGGGACATGAGGATGACGTTGGTGCTGTCGCTGAGGCCCTGCGTGTACAGGACGATGACGCTCAGAGCGTTTCCAGCGACGCCGCAGACGGCAACGGCGTTGACCAGCACGCAGTTGATGACCATGTCGAAGAGGGACAGAGTGACGTCATCGAAGACATCATATGGGCTGCGATGGACGGTTGAACTGTTCATATTTTAGTATTTCAGTTTTGTTGGATGTTTTCCTTAATAGAGGCCAAAAAAATAACAACCGAAGACAGAGAGAGAGAAAGAAAATAAAATCCAAACAGCTTTACAGACATTTGTCTGTGTTGATGTCTTATGTTCTACGGTTAAGCGAATCTATTTCAGGTTTGCCAGTATTCATTTAAGTCGTCAAAAAATATAATTTAGTCGTTGCTGATATAGATATAATGAGACTTATAATTTGTGTATAATTAAATCCCTGCTCTACTTTTATATTTCATTAATTATTAAGATAAGTAACTACATTTTTATTTTAAAATTGTTGCGCTATTGACAGAGTAATTCTAATATATAAGGACGAGGAACATGCCGGTTGTGAATTTATATTTTATTATAATGGAATACGTCAACCACGCTATAATTATATATTATTTAACGACTGCAGTCAAGAAGTATAATTTTAGAACAAACGAAAATTATAAAAAATTGAGGAATTCCTGTACGAAGCGACAATTATAACTCTAAATTATATGTAATGATGGTAAAATTGAACCCTACCTTTAGGTTGGAATTTTAGAGAAGTCACTTTTTTTTTAAATACCACTGCATGATTTTAGCGTAACTCAATCATTTCTAGACCGACACCGATAACTTTAAATCAAAGGAAAATATTATATTAATGTTTTTACACCAATTACAAATAGTTTTGTATCTGTATACATTTAATTATTTATTTTTAAAATTAACTGTCGACAATACCCTCTCAAACGAACCAATGTGGAATCATATTAGACATTGATCTATTAAATATTCAAAATGCCCCTCATCACCATATCAATTAATAGTTGATGTCAAAATGTAATGTGTAATACTTGAGAATTGATGTTAATTTTTTGAACCTTTGCAATGAGATGTGAAAAGAAAATATTATCGTAAGCCATAAGACATCGATGAAAGCTTCGAGTTATAAAGCTGTCTAGGTTTGGAGATTATGCTTGCTGACTGTTCATGTGTGCCAACCGCAGTTTTTGAAAGCTACGAGTTGAACGTCTCTAAATGGCACAATGTTATGTTTGATTGCTGTTCGTATGTACCGATAGTAATTATGCAAGCTTCGATTTGAAAAAACTGTCTATGGCACAATGTTATGTTTGATGCCTGTTCATGTGTAACAATGGTAGTTAATTGTCACGTACCTGTTAAAAAGCTCTCTATGGCACAGTGTTATGTTTGATGTCGACGGGTAATGCTTAACATCACAATTCAATTTTAAGTTGAAAAGTCTCCCATGTCACGTGAATATATTTAATTGCTGATATGAAACCATAATTTTCGTTGTCTACATTTATAAAATGTTGCTTATTTGGTTTTTGAGTGAATTTTTATCTTCAATAGATACAATTTCAGATAAAGATATAGATAAATTTCAGATCCTATATTCACATACTGTAGGGCATTGAACTCATAATGTCCATTTCTTCGGAGCCGGGGGCCACGAATGTCTTTCTTCGTAAATGTTTGAGATTTTATTCCCCATTCAATTTTATAAAATCTTGAAAAAATACAATTATTAAAATAGATCCATTATGAAATTGATTGAATTAAATGGGTGTTTTTAATATTACATCTTGCACGGAAGGGTCCCGGGGGCCCATATTGTTTTTTTTCTTCTTAAATCAGATATATAAAAGTTAGTCTAAACTTTTGCTAATGGAAAATGAATAGATCAAGAAAAAACGTTTGTTAAAAAAAACTTGCTAGTCCATATTAAAATACTAAAGGGCTCTCAGCTACTAATGTCCATTTATTCGGAGCCGGGGCCCCAGATGTCTTTTTTCTCCGTTTGCTATGAAACTTCAACCTTTTTTGAACACTTCCGTGAAGGTTTCTTGCATAATTGCTTTTAAAACGTACCACTCATTTGTTTCTTTGAAGTTATTCATTTTTACTGAGATCGTTGCAAAGCATGACGGGTCTGCTAGTTAGTTATTAAATGCACATTAATTATGGGATTCTGTGTTTATTTAATGTTAGTATGTACTTTGTATTTTACAGATCATCTATCTATGCACCCTCTAGTCAATTACGATATTCTACACACACGTATACTTTCTGTCTCTAAATATATACAAAATATTTTATTCTTTTTTAATATCCTCTTACTTTTTAATAAAATATCAACATAGTTTGCTCAATGAGGTCACTACAAGACAATTGTTTTTGATCAATGTTAACCGTTGGGGAGATAGGGGTTATCTCTGTTTGTAATAACATACACACAGAAACGGGAATTTCACAGATTAAAAGTCTTTCTATTGTCATATCTGATGTGCAATTACATTGTATTTTCATTTAACGCCGCACTAAAAAGCACCGCTTTCGGCATACTTAATATGATAGCGTAATTCAGACATATTAAGCGGATATATTAAAATGAAGATTATTATCTTATTAACTTTGTCTTCGGTTAAATTTCAATGTACACGTCTATTCTACATGCTATAAGTTATTTACAGTGTTTTACTCTGTGTACTGCCCTTAGGTAAATATTATGAATAGAAATATTTATTTGGAAGGAAAAATACATTTTCATAATCCTAGTTATTTCAAAGTAATAAAACTATAAATTTTATACATTTAACATCTTCTATTGCTTTGGCTAAATGCTGAAAGCACAATTAAAAGACTCGAAATAGTTGCTATCCAAGTGGCATGCCACTTGACTTCGATCTCTTTATTGAGGGATAAAATTTAAATTTTTGCTAGGATTTTACTACCATCGAGTTGGATTGAAACAACATCATTTCACTAGCTGCTTTTGTTCAATGTATATGAATAAATGAAAATATGCACGTTTGGGAGGGGGGGGGATAACTTTAAGGAGGGGGTGACCAGGGCTGCCTCTAGAGTATGCAGGGCCAAATGCAGCAAACAATGAGCGGGGCCCTGGACAAACGTTCCCTTTAAAGGTCGTTGGTCCATATAAAAAATTATTTAAAAAAATAAAATAAAAAACTCTTGTGTAGAGTTGTCGAGCATCATATTTTTTTTGTGTGCAATATTTTACGCAGTTTTCTGTGTGATAATTCTAAACAGCTGCGCGGCTTTGCTCAGATATGTGTGTGGCCGCGCGGCTGCTAGGGAACATTGCCCCGGACCCAGAGCAACAAATGATGAGCAGCGACGGGTTCAAGGCAGCAGACGAGACGCGAGATCCATGCAAAAATTAGCAATTCTAATTATATTAAAATTATGAGAAAAAAATTAAATTACATAGATTTTCACTCTATAACAGCATTGACACATTAACAATTACAGTTTAATGCATTTAATATGGTAAAATACCGCATTGCGGCATAGAAATGATGGCGGACAACATGCAAATTGATGGACAGTAACTTTATAGTTAAATGATAAGACTATAAGGCATGTCATGATATAAAATATACATCTAATCCCCCTAACAGGGACCTATGGGGACCAGAAGGTGTCCTTAAATTAAAATTGTTCTTAAATAGGGAAACTACATTTTATTTTTCACTTACTAAACCAAGTTAAAGCCTAAAAATGGCGTTTTCTTCTATACTAATAAAAGGCAAAGCCCTCACTCACTGACTCACTGACTTACTGACTGATTCATCACTAATTCTCCAACTTCCCGTGTATGTAGAAGCATGAAACTTTGGGAAGTTGTCGAGTAGCCTCTCGCGACGAAAATTGGAGTAAAACAATTTTAAAAATAACACTCATGGGGGCCGGGGGCCCAAAAACGTTTTTTTTCCTTATATGGCCTATATAAAATTTGAAAATCACCAATTCTCCTATTTCCCGAGTTGGCAGGAGCTTGAAACTTTGGGAAGTTGTTGAGTACAATCCCGCGATAGTAACGGGAGAAAAAATATTTAAATTATCACTTCCTGGGGGCCGGGGGCCCAGATTACGTTTTTTCCTTATATGAACTCTATAAAAACTAAAAATCACTAATTCTCCTATTTCCCGTGTAGGTAGAAGCATGAAACACTAGGTAGTTGATAAGCACACTTCCGCGATGGTAACAAGCGAAAAAAATATTTAAAATAACACTTAATGGGGTCCGGGGGCCCAAATGTAGTTTGTTCTTATATAAAAAAAACTGACTCTTCAATAATTCTCCAACTTCCCGTGTAAGTATTAGCATGAAACTTTGGGAACTTGCTGAGTACACTCTCTCAACGATAATTGGCGAATAAGAATTTTAAAATTCACACTGTTGGGGGCCCGGGGCCCAAAAACGCTTTTTTCCTTATATGGACTATATAGAATATGAAATCACTAATTTTCTCATTTCTCGAGTAGGCAGAAGCATGAAACTTTGGGAAATTGTTAATTACAACCCCGTGATGGTAACGGGAGAAAAAATATTTAAATTATCACTTCCTGGAGGCCGGGGGCCCAAATGAAGTTTTTTCCTTATATGAGCTGTATAAAAACTAAAAATCACTAATTCTCCTATTTCCCGTGTAGGTAGAAGCATGAAACACTGGGTAGTTGATAAGCACACTTCCGCGATGGTAACAAGCGAAAAAAAATATTTAAAATAACGCTTAATGGGGTCCGGGGGCCCAAATGTAGTTTTTTTCTAATATAAAAAACTGACTCATCACTAATTCCCAAACTTCCCGTGTAGGTAGAAGCATGAAACTTTGGGAAGTTGTCGAGTAGCCTCTCGCGACGAAAATTGGAGTAAAAGAATTTTAAAAATAACACTCATGGTGGCCGGGGGCCCAAAAACGTTTTTTTCCTTATATGGCCTATATAAAATTTGAAAATCACCTATTCTCCTATTTCCCGAGTAGGCTCGAGCATGAAACTTTGGGAAGTTGTTGAGTACAATCCCGCGATGGTAACGGGAGAAAAAATATTTAAATTATCACTTCCTGGGGGCCGGGGGCCCAGATTACGTTTTTTCCTTATATGAGCTTTATAAAAACTAAAAATCACTAATTCTCCTATTTCCCGTGTAGGTAGAAGCATGAAACACTGGGGTAGTTGATAAGCACACTTCCGCGATGGTAACAGGTAAAAACAATATTTAAATTATCACTTAATGGGGGCCGGGGGCCCAAATGTTTTTTTTCTCAGATAAAAAAAACTGACTCATCACTAATTCTCCAACTTTCCGTGTAGGTAGAATCATGAAACTTTGGGAAGTTGTTGAGTAGCCTCTCGCGACGAAAATTGGCGTAAAAGAATTCGACAATTTACACTCATGGGGGGCCGGGGGCCCAAAAAAGTTATTTTTCCTTATATGGCCTTTATAAAATTTGAAACTCACAAATTCTCCTATTTCCCGAGTAGGCAGAAGCATGAAACTTTGGGAAGTTGTTGAGTACAAACCCGCAATGGTAACAGGCGAAAAAATAAATAAATTATCACTTCCTAGGGACCGGGGGCGCAAATGAAGTTTTTTCCTTATGAGCTATATAAAAACTGAAAATCACAAATTCTCATATTTCCCATGTAGGTAGAACCATGAAACACTGGGGGGTTGATAAGTACACTTCCGCGATGTAAACAAGCGAAAAACATATTTAAATTATCAGTTAATGGGGGCCGGGGGCCCAAATGTAGTTTTTTTTATATTAAAAACTGACTCATCACTAATTCTCCAACTTTCCGTGTAGGTAGAAGAAGCATGAAACCTTGGGGAATTTAAGTAGCTTCTCGCGACGAAAATTGGCATAAAATAATTTTTAAATTCACACTCATTGAAGCCGGGGGCCCAAAACCATTGTTTTCCTTATATGGGCAATATTAAAAGTAAAATCACTAATTCTCCTATTTTGCGAGTAGATAGAAGAATGAAACTTTGGGAAGATGTTGAGTACACTTCGGTGATATCAACAGGCAAAGAAATATTTAAATTTTCAAATACTGGGGTCCGGGGGCCCAAATAAAGTTTTTTTCTTTATGGGAGCTATATTAAAACTGAAAATCACAAATTCTTATGTTTCCCGTGTAGGTAGAAGCAAGAAACTCTGAGTAGTGGTAACAAACTAAAACAATATTTAAATTATTACATAGTGGGGGCCGGGGGCCTAAATGTAGTTTTTTCCTCATATGAGCTATATAAAAACTAAAAATCACTAATTCTTCTATTTCCCGTAAAGGTGGAAGCATGAAACTTTGGGCAGTTGTTAAGTAACATTCCGCAATGGTAACAGGTAAAAAAAGTATATAAATTATCACTTACTGGGGACCGGGGGCCCAAATTTAGTTTTTTCTAATATTAAAATCTGACTCAACACTAATTCTACAACTTGCCGTGAATGTAGAAGCTAAAACTTTGGGAACTTGATTAGTAGACTCTTATTACGATAAGTGACGAAATGATAAATTTTAAAATTTCACTCATGGGTGGCCGGGGCCCCAAAACCGTTTTTTTTCCGTATATGGGCTATATAAAACTGAATGAACACTAATTCCTCATCTTCCCGTGTAGGTAGAAGCATGAAACTTTGGAAAGTTGTTGAGTACCCTCCCGCGATGATAACAATCACAACCAAATATAAAATTATTATTCACTAGGGGGCCGGGGGCCCAAATGTAGTTTTTTTCTTATATGAGCTACATATAACAGACTCATCATTAAATATCTAACTTCCCGTGTAGTTAATAGCACGAAACTTTGGGAAGTTGTTGAGTACCCTCCCACAATGGTAGCAGACGAAAAAAAAATTAAATTATCAGCTCGATAGGATCACGGGAAGTGTGTCATTTTTTACTTTTCGTTTTTGTTTTTCTGCGGGACTACGACAGACAGACAGACAAGACGGTGAAGTTAATATATGTATTATATTCTTCATGATCCAGATTGAAATCAATTGGTGTTTTGAATTTGTGTTACGCGGGTTCTCAACGGTAACTGAAATCCTATTTTCCGCAGCATAGCGCGGGTATTTTGCTAGTATTTAATATTTTCCCCTGTATCCAAAATTGCTTACTTAACTGCTCTAGGAAAAAATACTTTTGGAATTATGATTTAAGGTTAATTGTATTATTCCATTACGTTTCTAACCTAGTTTCCCAATTATTTTATCCATAGATAATAAATATACATATTTCTTGATATCGTTGTTATAAAAAATACGTAATAGCATTAAAATTGTAAATTAAAAAACCCGAAAAAAACACAAGTTTTTTTACTATAAAACCTTCTTTATATACGAGACATAATAATACGCAGCACAAGACTAAATTTCAGCTCGCTAGCTTACGAGGAAGTGGGTTAAAAATTGATCCAAAGATTTTTCGGCAAGGCCTCAAGCAGACACCACGATTTAATATAAAGGATTTCATTTTTTAAAAACAAAACGTAAAATAAAAGTTTTTGACTATTATCTTTTAAATAAAGAGACATAACTAAAAGAATGTTCAGTATAATACGCAGTGCACGACAACCCAAAAATCCAAAACTTCCGTCGAGCAGGGGTGACCTCTACGGGGCTCTACGGACGATTAGGGTCGCGGATCGCGGAACTTACTTCGACCCGCGACCTAAAACCGACAACTCCTGGCAAGCAATGCCGAAGTCCGACATGTTAGGTGTTAGGAGCTAGTCACATATGATTACAGACGCTTTAAGGATCTTAGAAAAAGCATTTAAATGCAATGTCGATGATGAAAACCAAAGTACCCTGAGAGGGTCGGGTTACTCCGAAGCGACCGTTTCGTCCCCCTCAATTCACTAGCAACGCAATTGAGCGATGCCGGTGTTTAGGGCCAGGAGCACCAGTACGTATTAACAAAAGAACTCAGCGGACGCCAGCTCTGGGGAAACCTCCCAGTCTGGGTTGCACCCTTAGATAGGTCATTGATGATCCCCCTGCATAGCGGCGGTCCTAATCATTGAGACTCGTGTGCTTTGCGGGGTGGCGCCAAAGTGGTAGCGTGTCGTAGTGGGGAAATTCCACCCCTCCTTGTGAGGTCAAATTTAGTTTGAGGCATCTTCGACCTTCTGTCCTGGATGCCCAGGTGGGGGCTTTAGAAGTGACCGCTCCAGTGGTTGGGGGGGTTTCCCAGCTGTTACGTCCCCTTGAGGGAGTGGGCCAGATAGCTGGGGGGGAGTCTCCCTGAAGAGCGCAAAGAGCATTAGGCTCGGGGCTTCTGATTTTCTTCCACATGTAGGATCATTAGTTATGTCTAGTAAAACAATTATAATAAAATGCGCACCGATCAGGGAATTAATTTTTTATAAAGTATTGTCAATATAATACGCACCTTATTGCGCGACAGGAAAGGTTGTTCAATATAATACGCACCACGACACGCTAGCACAAAAATTGACATGGTACATAGAGATAAAAAATAATCTAAAAATTCATCAATTAAATTCATAGCTTAGTTCTTTTAATAACCTTGCACGCAATTCATCTGGGCGAATAGCTTGTTTATTTTAAAGTTTTTTAGGGAGTGAATGTTTACCTATTATGGCTACATATGTACGTATTTCCCCATTTATTTAAATTTATTAAAACTTCTTTGTCACCTGAGGCAGAAAATGATGATGCGCAATATGTGTTAAAGATATTAGCTTTAGTCTCAATATCATTATATGTTTTATTATTTTAGCCTTTTAGTGTGGCTATTACTGTAGGTTCCATTTTTTTAGATTTGATTAAAAAAACATAAGTTTTTATTGTTATCTTCAGAAATTTAATTTTGTTTATATATTCATTTTTGAGGTTTCGATTAAGTTTTTGTATCAAGTGTTTAATATTTAAGTATTTTTTGTATGTCCTTTTTTAAATTGATAGCCTTAAATTTCTTAAAAATGAACTCCTTTCCAGTCCATGACGGACTATGAGGCAAGTGATGTAGCGTTCACAAGTTTTTTAGCCACCACTAACGAGCAGGGGAATGTGTGGCCAGCACAATGCCACAGGGGCCTTGCCAGTGCCTGGGCTCGAACCCGCGACTCGGGATCTGACTCGGATCGATAGTCCATAAGTTCTCTTTTTGTTTGCATAGCTTTTTTAATTTAGAATTGAACCAGCATTCGTTAATTTTATTTCATGTTAGTTTTGTTGGAACATCCATTATAGTTTTTAGATTTGTTTTATATCTAACCATAGTATATGGTCAACATTAAAAATCTAGATGTAGAGATAAAAGTAAACACACAAAAAAAATGTGCCCTCCTTCACATTTCTCAATATTTTTTTTAAAAGCAATTACATAATTTTTTAATCCATAAATGAATTTTGTAACTTTTATTAGTATGCAATCTATTGGAAAACGTTAAAAAGTACTCTTGACTTTTTGTGTGTGTTTATGTCACGGCAAATAATCAATTTTGAAACGCAGGTAGAGAACGATAAAACATACACAATATATAAATCTAAGAAACGCCCCTGCGGAATAGTTCAATTAGTGCGTTTATTGATTTATTAGTGTGTTTATTAGTTCCATTGTTAATAGAGCGTGAAATTTCGACTGACAATAAATAATTAATAACACGGCCCCTCATCTATTTGTATTTCTTTCAGGAGCCTTCATTGTGGCCGGTAAAATGAGAAGGAAAGGAGACTCTACAAGTCATTACAAACTGTAAAAAATAAGCCTTTGGTTGATTCAATTATAATCTAACAACGCACAGCGATATCCTATCCTATGAAAGACATCAATATTTTAATAAATAATATTGCAAAACAAAAATGAAATATGTCAAAAAAAATTTAAAAAGCCATACCAAACTAACTGGAGTATGTCTTTCCATCCAGAAAAGTGTCAACTGTTAAGAGTAACAAAGAAAAATAAACAAATAAATTCAAAATATTGCATTCATGGAAAAGAACTGACCCAGACTAAAGATGCAAAATACTTAGGAGTCTTAATAAATGAGAAACTATCATGGAATCCCCATGTCAATGAAGTTATTAAAAAATCAAACAAAACCTTAGGCTTTATAAAAAGGAACTTTAACAAATGTAATAGAGATATAAAACTAAAATGCTACCTCACTTTGGTGAGACCTGCACTAGAATATGCATCTTCTGTATGGGACCCATCCACCAAAGAAAACATTGATAAACTAGAACAAATTCAAAAAAGAGCTGCCAGATTCATTACTGGAGAATATTCGAAACTGACAAGAGTAACACCATTAGTTAAATCATTAAACCTTGAAACACTAGAGGATAGAAGAACCAAGAGCAAAGTAGTAATCATACATAAAGCAATTAATTCTAATTTAGAAATACAACACAAAGATAACTTAATACAACCCTCAGATAGACATAAGGATAAAAACACCTTTCTTATTTCGTATGCAAGAACAAACACATACAAGTTTTCCTTCTTCCCGTCCGGAATTCGGGCGTGGAATGGGTTGCCTGAAGAATCCAGGAAAACCAACACTTTATCAACATTTAAATCTCTAATAAAAATGCAGGACTAAACACAAACCATAGATAAGCGTAGGACGCAATAATCTTCTGTATAGAAGGAGCGTCTGTAAACAGATAAGATAAGATAAGAAATCTTAATTAAGTTTAAGCGAGGCAAAACAAATTGTTAGTAAAGGCTGGCTGTATTATAACTGAAAAAAAGAAGTATAATCTAAATTCCACGACATGACATTATACGTGTTTACAAGTTTTATTTACCATTTTACAAAAGTACACGATTATAACTATAAACAATTAAATATGGAAATACACGTAGTATTAATATGATCAATATACAACATTCGTTTACTAGGGCTTCGGAACATTGATACAGGTATGATGGAAGAAAAGGAGAAAAACAAGGTGACTTCAACAGACTTCACGAGAAAACGGTAAATATAATATGATAGATCAACCTAAATGATAACGTGCATATCGGGCAGTATAGTGTTACTTGATAATATTGCTAAAAAGAAAATTAAATACAACATACAAAATCTAAGACTTAAAAATAATAAGAATTCTCAAATCGCACTTATAATTACAACTGATAATACTCGAATTTAATTTTTTACACGTGCTCCAAAATGTGTTTATATTTATTAAATCAAAATGAAGCTATAGATCTGTCGGCGGGGATGTAAGATGCAAGAAGCAGCCACCTCTCATGTAAGCCATTAGATACTAAGACCTCACCTCTATTGGGTATTTTTACTTGTAAGGGTCACATAATGTATTTTTAATAGAATAATGTAAAAAAATCTTCTTTTTTTTAAAAAAGGACACGCTTTTATTTACATATAGAAAGTGCACTAAAAAGAAGAAAATAAAAAATTTCTATGAAAACATGTGAAATCGGTGGGGCGCCCATCACAAATCATTTCTCATTGCAACTATTCTCTTACATATAGATAAATGTTTCTAATTAATGTGATAGTAGCGTTTATATAATCAAAGTCTTGAAACTTCTACTGTTTATTAATATTCATACAATTTTTTTTGTATGTTTCGCAGTCTTGTACACGATAGAGAGTTGTGATGAGCGCCCCACGCTGTAATGTGCAGTAGATAGGTTCACCGATTTCACCTGTTTTCATAGAAAACTTTTATTTTCTTCTTTTTAGTGCACTTTCTATATGTAAATAAAAGCGTTTCCTTTTTTAAAAAAGATTATTTTACATTATTTTATTTTTTGCTTTTTAGTATCCATATTTTTTTAAATTGATTTTTCGACCTTATCAATTCAATTTAATTAGTTCAAACTTCATTGTCAATAACTTAAATGTGATAGTGGTAAAAAGATAGATTATTTAAAATATAAATTACAAATTTATGCATTAAAATTAAAGGGAAAACAGTTTCCCCAACTGAAATTTGAACCATGTACCTCCAGGTCGGCAATCGATCACGGTAACGATTTGGCCAGCACGCCTGACGATTCCTCCTTCTATTGTAACATATAATAAAAACACTTTACAAACCACTTCTGAAATCAACACATTGAAATTACTTGTATCCATCTAGTGCGAATTGTTTATATAACTTAATGTGATAGTGTTCATTAAACAACCCGTAAAGACAAAGTTTTTGTCTATCTATAAATCCCTTATATATGAGACAGAACGACAAGTATTGCTAATGTTCATCGCGCGACAAACATTTACAGACTGAAACGCGCTGATCACCCCAGCCCTTGGTGTAATAACACGGGAATTTGGTAAACGAGGGCTGCAGTGAAACCAGTGAGCCGTGGAGGTCAACTCTAGCAGACGACTAACATTCTAAATAGTGATAAATAGAGATATACTAAAAACTGATTAATTTAATTACGGTACATTTGATCGATCTGAAATTTTTATACAATGCATTGTCATCCACGATCTATATGTGGTAAAATTATGAGATCTCCATAACCATCAGAAGTGGTTTAATTTTACGTTACAAGATTTGAAGGAACGATACAACATACAAACAGTGTGACTTAAATAAAAGCGTGTAATAATAAAAATACAAATAAATAAAGGTAAAAAAATAATTTTAAAAAACCACGTTTTTACAAGTGGACTAAAAAGAAGAAAATAATTTAAAACTTGTAAGTTCAAGTGCGCTTATTTCATATGACTAAAAACAGAGACGGCGGTGAAGTTAATATAAGGGTTTTAAAAAGCACAACTGCGGTTAGGTTCGTGCTGAATTTCAGTTATTTTGATTTCATTCTGCCACTCAACGCCTCTTTCACGAAATAAACTCCACCCCCCTTATCTTTTTTTCGGTCCGGAGCTATGGCTAGAAACCTAAGAGGAAGGCAAGTTTTGATTCGGCATCTCAGATTGACGCAGACGTTCTTTAATTAGTAAAATATAATAATTAAATTTAAAATAAATTGTGAGTGTAGTTAATTCAAGGCCCAAAAATAGATATGAGAAATCAGTTTGTCTGTGTATACGAGGGACCAATATATCTAGAGATAAAAGGTAGAAAAAATAATTAACAACAACTTAGTTAAGTTATTTTGTATACATTCGTATCTTTAAAAATTGATCCATTCATTGCATTTACTACCAATCAATTGAGTCTTTCTGAAACTTCTTCAACTTTTGTAGTCGAATTTGAAGGGTCATTTTTTAAATTTCTGAAACCGTCAGAATTGTTAATATCAATAGTTAATTTTTTTCTTACTATTTTTGAGCTTGGAATTTCGTTATCATTTGTTCTGTTATTTCTGAATATTCTACTCATATTTCCAACTTGTCTATAGAGGTACAAGATAATGGTGACAATATCGGCTGAGGAAATTAATGTCAACGCAAATATCAACATGGTTATCCCCAAACCCGCTAAACCGTAACTGGACGGCCTGGGGTCAGGCTGCGACACTTTCGTCCTCTCATAGGCCCCCGTTTCTTTGGCGGGAACCACGAGATGTTTCCGAATAGATTTGGCTTGTTGCCGGGCATGTTCGAGGGTGCGTGTGACGTTACAGCGGCAATGGCAACGAAATCTAGTCTGTAGACATCTGGACTGGAAGGCATTTTTTGATACAGGGGACAACAATTCCACGCGAGGTTTCTGGGGAGAAAAATTGTTACAACATGTTATCTAAACTGTTAGTTTTAACATATTTTAAATAACAATAAATCAATGAAAATAGTATACTCAAATTTCATTTAGATTTCTTTATAGTGCATAAGGTTCATTACAAATACAAAACAAATTTTAAGGGGAAGCAAGATTTCTATTTGATTCAAAAGGGAAAAAAAGTATTAAAAAAATATCCAAGTTTGACACACAAGAATGCCACTAAAAAAATTAACCAACATTCAAATAGCAAAAACAATAGCTGTCTACATAATATCGAATGCAATATACTGTCAGATAAACATCCAATTTTAATCTCATCAGATTAGACTCAAATTCTATCTAAAGCCCATCTGTTCAGAAAAACATCGTGTTAACTTTGACTGTAAACAATTGGTTACATTTAAAAAAAAATGTGTATGCAACTTACAGAGCACTTAGACCACACGTACACCACTATATTCTCACTTCCGTATACGGAAATGTCCGTGTTTGTCTTTCCATTGACATCAATGTGAAGTGTTTCCATGTAATCCAGTGTTAAGTTGGCGGTGTTGCTAGAAATTTATAAGAAAAGCTAATTGATACTTTTGAAAAAGATTCAGAAATGTATTTAAGATCAACTAATAAAAAAGTTGAAACAGATTAACTTCTTAGTACTTTCACACACACACCTATATATATATATATGTATATATATATATATATAAAATATGTATATGGCATCCTTCCATCCTCAAGGGACGATGGCGTTGACCGCTGCTCCTCTTGCCCCCTTCTCCTTTCGCCTGGCCCTTCTCACTTCACTCCTGGCTGTGAAGGTGGCTTCCGCAGCTTGAATGCCCGCACGCACTTTTGACTGCCAGAGTGTGAGCTCCTCAGCAATGGCCTCCGACATTTTGTGATTGCTGCGCGCCAAGGACATTCTTGCAGACGTCCATGTAGCTCATGCGACCTCTTTTCATCACACCAGTTGACAGCTCACCATAAAGCAGGGCTCTTGGAGTTCTCTCCGAGCCCATCTTGTGAACTTGGCCCAACCACCGCAGGCGCCTCTCACTAAGGATTGAGTGCATACTCAACATACGCACTTTCAAATAGTGCCAAAAAACAAAATATATTCCGTGAAAATAAAAAGTCGATGAATATTGTATCCTCTTTCAAAATGTCCCGTGTTTAAATTTCGCCAAGTATCCGTGGATTAAGGGAAAATATCATAATTTGGTGGAAAATAAATTATTTTACCTTAAGGCATTTTTAAAAAAATATTGAAAACACAATTCATTTTTGTTGTATTTCATTTACTCCAAATTACCTTAATTGTTTTGATTTTAGAACAGACACAAAATTATTTTAAAAAAACAAAACAAAATATAAATAAGTAGAAAGTGATTAGCACATGGTCTTCCATTTCACGGAAAAATGTTGAATATTTCATTTAACATTTTAAAAAAAAATGTCTGCCATTGTAATTCAAATATATGCTCTTGATTCACGTACATTTTTTAAAACATATATACGAAAGTTTCTAGAAGTGTACTTAATTATTATTTTTTAAGTTGTACGTACTTTCCCGAAAGAAACGCCAGTAATATTTGCAAATTTCTGCATCCAAGAGATATCACGATATACAAACGTCACATCGGTTTCATTTTGTACTGCGGTTACTGTGAGCTATACACAGACAGGTTTTCATTTAAAAGAAATTGTATTTCATTGAGGGATTTATTATTTCACAGAATTAGTTATGCTTTGTGTTACCAAAGATACAAAAATTTAGATTAAAATAATATGTTTTTAATTACAAGCTAAATATTTAATCTACTTTTATTAATTAATTATACTTAGAGATTATACAATAAATATTAAAAATAACATTATTTAAAAACAACAATTATTATAATGTTGTTTAGAAAAAGAGCTATGGATATATACAAATACTATACTAATAAAAAAGATAGGCAATATCCAATGAAATTTAAATTATTTTATTAGCTGTATTATATATTGTAACATATTGACAATATATTATTCTGTCAAATATAGTATATAAAACACGATTTGGAATAATTACTCACAAAGTTTCATTCACATTTTTTCGAATAGTTTTGCTATTGGAAACAATGAAGGATCCATTTAAAAATTCGTAAACATAAAGAAGAGCCTCATTCATGTTCGATGACACAAGAGTAATACAAAAAAAAATAATTTTACACGCTTATCGACAGAATTACTAACATAGTCTCAATAGTATCAAACTCACGGACGTAAACACTTACCTTGTTCATAGCACAAGATTCATCGACTTAAACACTTACATAGTCTATAGTACAAGACGAATCGACGGAAATACAATAATCCCGCCCTGTATTGTTGCTAGGAAATGTCGCTACAGAAATGTCTTCCTCCTCCACTCTTCTGTACACGGTGACTTCATGTGTTGAGTTTAAAACTACGAAACTGTTTGAAATTCCTGAGTTAAATTATGTGGGTGGGAAATAAATGTAAAAAATTCATGTTATATTAATTCTAATGCAATCAATCTATTACTACCGGGTAATTTACACCATGCAAGAAATAAGGAAGAACAACTTTTTTGTTTACACATGCACATCTAGATAAATAATAATAACACGAGGGAAAAGTGTTAAGTAAGAAAAAATATACATTATTAATAAATTGGAAGAAAAATGTAAGAAATATTTTCTTAAATGTTAATCACATTTTAATCGATCAAATTAATGTTAATCAATTAACATTTTTTAACGATTAATTAATTAATTAATCGATAAATTACACAGCCCTAATATATACAAATAAATGATTTAACGGTTAGATTGAGTTTCAGAAAAAGAACGCTTCTCTCCCTTACCCAATTTAACAAAATATAATATTATGAATTCACGAGCAACAAAGCCTGTCCAACGACGTTCCGCCATCGTTCGGTGGCATGTTGTAAATCGTCTCCAACAGCCATCTCGACCGGCATTACATGTGCATCATGTCAAAAATACTATTCATTATAGTTAAAATAAATAACTCGTAAAAACATAGTTTTTTACTATAAAATCCCAACGCACATAACTCAAAATAAAGTCTTGGAAGAAATAATGCACGAAAAATAACTCGTTTTGAAAGTCCGCGTGAATGGCGTAAACATGTTCAATATGATTGGCTGTAGGAGTCATATGTGTTTGAGGGACCAATCGCTTGCCTTTTATTATATAGGATAACTGTTAACTCACTCCATATGATGTTATTTGTTACAAAAACTAGTTAAAGGTTAGGAAGAAATAATTATTAAATGAATTTAAAACAAGATTTATTTTTTCGGAAAGTACCGCCCTTAAACTGTAATGATAAACTTGTGGTGAAGGTAAATGTTAAAAAGAATTTGATAGCACCGTTTCGCAGTATCTCGGAATATTATAGGGCTGTACCAGATTACATTTAAAAAAAATTCCGGTCGAGGCTGATTTGGTCGGATTAATAAAGTGAAATCTGGCCGGAGCCGGATTTGTAAAAATGAACGGATTTGTCTGTTGCCGGAGCCGAAATCAGGTACACCCGTAAAAAAAAAGCCGATGCAATCTTTTTGAAATTTTCTAGCACATTACATACTAAGCTTAACAACTGAATATACATGAACAACTAGACTTATTAGACATTTGATCAACTCAATATTCAATTTTTGTAAGTTTATAAGAGCATAAGCTTATAAACCGACTCAGGAATTTCCAATAAATAAAATAATCAGCACCTACCTTCTGTAATGTGTAACTCGCTGTTCAATAACAAAATTTCTCTACGCTTTGAGGTGGTCCATTCCATTTGGGGGGTGTCGTTGTGTGTAGTGTTTATCATGAACTTGACCGACAAGTAGGCAATCCCCAGTTCAGCTTAAATATAGAATAAATATAAACCAGGTAAAGGTGGAAGCATCTGCCAACACTTCTAGACCTTTAGTTGTTTATTAGTAATTTTTTGTTCTTAAATCACACAAATCAATTTTTTTGATCTTGTATTTAATAATGGGCATAGAATTAACCTAAACTCAAACAGTATCAAGAAATCTAGCTTTATAGGTTTTCTTTGCTTTGTTCTCCACTTAACCTTTTTTTCTTAATCACAAAACATCAGATAATTATTTTAACTCAAAAAATCTCATCGCTCTCGTCCACCTGGTACATTGTCAATAATGCGAAATCAGACGGTTACTCACATAAACTTGGAAATTAATCGTAATTATTATTTTTCCCTGCATAATTATTTCCCATAAATTACTAATTAAGAAAACTCCATGAAAAATCATTAAATAACATTTAATAGACCAAGAAGAAAATAATAAGTTTATATGAACACAGAGTAAAACAGAAAGAAAGAATTGAATTGTTTCTTAGACCTACAGGTTAAATCTAAATATTTTAAAATTTATTTTAATGTTTTGCAACCTACAAAAAAAGTTCAATATGGTACTATTTTGTGACATTTTAAAAAGTCTAACGTATTCAGCTTTCCGTAAATTAAATGACATATTAAAATTTAAAAGTCTTGATCACATAAATTTTATTTAATACCATTTTTAAAAGGTATGAAATAAAATAAAATCTAAATAGAATTATCATTTTCAACTGATCAGCTTTAAGTTATTTTGGAAAAAAATACTTTCTTTTTTTTGGTGGTTTTTTTTTGTTAAAAAATGTCCACTCACAATTCACTGATGACACCACGATGCTCAGGTTTTTGTTTATGTCACTTTGTCGTGTTGGTGGTACGATCAGGTATTTGTACGTTAAGGCATCTATATAACTCAAAGGAGAAATAATAAGTGTAGATAATACTATTTGACAGTTTAATATATCTATATGTCCATCTGTCCGTCTGTCCCCCTGTCCGTCTGTCCGTCTGTTCGTCTGTCCGTCTGCCCACCTGCCAGTCTGTCCGTCTGTCTGTCTGTATGTCTGACTGTTTGTCTGTCTGTCTGTCTGTCAGTCTGTCTGTCTATCTATCGATCCATCTACCTAACTATGAAATTATGTATCTATTTATCTATCTGCCTGTTTATCTATCATCTAAATATCAATCTATATATATATATTTATTTATACAACTTTTTCTGTCTGTCATCCAACTGTCGTTCGTTCGTCTTTCTTCTATGAATAAATATTGTTTTAAACTATTAAAATTTTTCTTTGCTATTACTGGATGCAGAATATTTGCTATTGAAGAGTTTCATTTGCTCTCATGAGTTTATATAATTTTAAATATACCGTTTAAAAAATGATAAATATTAATTAAATTTTAATGTAAAATGTTTTTTATATGGATTTTGAGGCATTTTATACCATCTCCTTTTTTAAGAACGTCTCCTTCTTCATTAATTTTTTGACAAGAAATAGTATTTACATTTGAAACAAAAAGGCCAGGCGGTTTGGTTATCAAAATCATTGAGTCCAACAGATCTATTCACATCTCTGTTTACTCCCCAGACCAAATAACTTTCGTTGTGACTGCCTTGATTCTTTCCCATACTGGGCTCTCCGGCAAGCCAGTCATTAAATTTGACATCGTCGTTGTTGGAAATCCAATTGAAATGTCCCTTGGAGCTGTAATCCCTCGCACCAAGAAATACGAAGGGTTCGTATTGAGATCCTAATCAAATTTAAAAAGAAAATGAACAATTAGTATTTTTTTAGCTATAGCTCATTTGAGAACATTATAAAACATATTTTTTAACAAATTCTGAGCTTTAAAATATATTTTCCTTAAGGCACGATTTGTAACAAGCATTTTTAAAATTATATTTTATATGTCTTCTTCATGTTAGCCATATAATTATCTAAATATAAATATTTCACCTATACGAGTATGTGCAAGTAAGCATGACGAATGACCCTCGCTGGGGTCGAAAATTCATAATTGGCAAGTGGGATGGAAAGTAAAAGAAAAGAGGCGAGGGGTAGTCGGCAACGATGCTTCTGTCTTTAACTTGCATTGTTCTTACACAGAGTAAAATGATTCGTATTGAAGTGGTCATCATATTTGACTTGTACGTAAAAAGTCCTGGGTTCAAACCCCCAGCGGTAACATTTTTAATTTTTTTTTAAATGTTTGTTTCTGCCCGTTCTCCCCCCCCCTTTTTTTTAATTTTTGTGAACATGACTAATCCTCACTCGCTAGGGTCGGCCAATAACACTATATGGTTGGCAAGGGATGGTAGTAAAGGCGGGGGGGGGCATGTAACAACAAAAGTAGTGCACATGTCTCAAATTTAGTCGCTTTTTTTTCATGACTGCGTGCTGCTAATTGCGTTCGTTCTCTCAACCCCACCCCGCTCTTTGCACTATCTATTTTGAGCAAGTCTGCGGCGTATGCTACGCCACGGGTCGTATCTAGTAATATTTATTATTAGTATAAAATCTTTTTTTACATTTAATTCAAAGGAGTAAAAAAAACATCTAAATATAAGTGTAAATTATCAAAAAGATCTAATTGAATTTTTTTTTCAAAATTGTTTTATATTTACCCACCAGTGGCTAAACAAATTGTTCAACTCGTTTTAATTATATATTATTAGCGTAAAAAATTTAAATTTCGTGTACATGACTATATGTCTACTAAATATAAATTTTTTAAGGAAATATAATTCCTAAACTCATCAAAGCATTGTTAACATGATGCGATGTATATATCATACTACTTATGCATGCTCGTTCCCAAACCACCCGCCAATCGAACACGAAAGAAAAACACCAACATTCCTATATAATAATCCTATATAATAAAAGGCTATGTTCCGTGTGGTAATCGATAGCGATAGGTCCCTCAAACACATATGACTCCTAAAGCCAATCATATTCAACACGTTTACCAGGACGTTCAAAACTTTGTTGCACGTTACACAATGAAAAAATAATAGTTCAGAACCATCGCTTCAGAGACAACTCAAATGTTAATTTAGTATCTTGATTGGGTGCTTAAAATATAGTCAGTATTTTATTCTAATATAAAATTTTTAAAAAAACGTAAAAAACCAAGTTTTTGACTATAAATCATTTATGTACTAGACGTAACTAAAAGAATGTTCATTATAATACGCAGCGCAAGACCATCCAAAAATACAAAATTGAAGTTGTGTCGTAAAACATGTTTAACATAATGCGCACCGGTCAGGAATATGTTTATCCAAAATTGTTGTCAATACAATACGCACCTTATTGCGCGACAGAAAGGATGTTCCATATAATACGCACGGCGACACACTATCTCAAATTTTAAAAAAAAAGTAAAAAACCAAGTTTTTGACTAAATACTTTATGTGCGAGACGTAACTAAAAGAATGTTCATTATAATACGCAGCGCAAGACCATCCAAAAAATACAAAATTTTAGTTGTGTCGTAAAACAGGTTTAAAATAATGCGCACCCATCATGAATATGTTTATGAAAAGTGTTGTCAATACAATACGCACCTTATTGCACGACAGAAAGGTCGTTCAATATAATACAAACCGCGACACTATCTCACAAAATAACATGATACATAGGAATAAATAAAATAATCTTTAAAAATCAATAATTTAATTACGGTACATGCGATTGATCTGAAAATTTGATACTTTGTTGTTATTATCGGAACAAAACTGACTGCAAAATTTCAGCTCGCTAGCTTACGAGGAAGTGGGTTAAACATTTATCAAAAGTGTTGGTGACAAGCCAGGGTGCAACCAGACACCACGAGTTAATATAAAGGATTTAATTTTAAAAAATGTAAATACAAAAACCCGTAAAAAACCAAGCTTTTTACTATAAATCCTTTATGTACCAGAAGTAACTAAAATAATGTTCAATATAATACGCAGCGCAAGACCATCCAAAAATACAAATTTGTAATTGTGTCGTAAAACATGTTTAATATAATGCGCACCGATCAGGAATATGTTTATAAAAAGTGTTGTCAATAAAATACGCACCTAATTGCGCGACAGAAAGGTTTTTAAATATAATGCGCACCCTTACACTCTATCTCATAAAATAACATGATACATGGGAATAAATAAACAAATTTTAAAAATCAATAATTCAATTACGTTACATATGATCGATCTGAAATTTTGATAAATAGTTTTTATCATCGCCACTAAACTGCCTCCTAAATTTCAGCTCGTTAGCTTACGAGGAAGTGGGTTAAAAATCGATCCAAAGTATGGGGGACCGACAATCAAGCAAGCAATCAAGGGTTCAAACAAACAGACACAACGAGTTAATATAAAGGATTTAAAAAGAGCAAGAAACACAGTTGCTTTTCACGTGTGTTTTAATAAGCTAAATTTAAATAAATCTCGATTGAAAAAGTTTAAAACAAATTAAACGTAAGAGAATGAGCTAAATTGATGTTAATCGTGAACGAATGAATTAAAACAAAATAAATTTTTGCAGATGATGACATTTATATATTGAGGAGTATTTAATACATTATAAACGAAACCACAGTGTTTTACCCCTACTACATGTTTGAATTCACCTACTTGGAATGTACCAAACACCAGTGGCATCTTCTGTGAACATTGCCATGTCGGTAACTTTACCTATGCTGGTTACATTATTTTCCACATCCGAACTAAATGAAAATAATTTTTGCTGAACTGTAACATTTCCATTTTCACGTACTTGAATAAAGGTGCGCTGGAAACGAGAAGTGTAAATTTGAACTGTTAAGGCACGTCTACTTAAAATTTAAAATATAAAGTTATAAATACTTATATATATATATATATATATATATATATATATATATATTTATATATATATATATATATATATATATTTATATATATCAACCTGTGTTCAATATGTTTTTGGACCTATTACATTTTTTGTAAAAAATGAGGACGCTTTGTGTCATAATGTTAACAAATCTGAAATTTTAATTCGCAGACCGATTATTTTTCCTAACTGCTGGCTAACTAACAAAGTCTTTTGAAAGAGACCCGGATAAGCAGCATTGTAGTCCCAATTTAGTGATGATAAGGATATCAGTTCACCTTGGTGCAGTCAAAATTAACATCGGTAGTCATGTTGGAATCGACATGGCATGTCTCTGTATTCGGTGGACAAGTCTTCGTGGTGATACTAATGTTTCTCCCACTTCGTGAACAAAAAAGTGATTTAGATGTGAAATAGAAATAATGATATGTAAAGATATGAGATTCTCATTGATAAGGTTTAGTATTTTTAATCTTACATTTTAACAAATAAAAAGGATATTTCTTTTCTTATTTTTTTTTACATTAAAAACAGAAATTTATATCCTAAACAATCAATAAAACAATATGCATTAGCTGAATTGTTTATTTTAAAAAATGACGAATATCAACATGTACATTTCTTAAAGTTGATGTTGATCTCTCATTTGTTTGGCGCTGTATTTGTGTAGCCTTTAAATACGTCACTATAAAATTCCTCTTAACATTTGTTAGCTTCAACAGTTTTGATGACATTATTCATGAATCCCATGATTAAATTTGTATACGTAATCTCAAATTCCTTTGTGCGTGTTTGTGTGTTTGTCTATTGTTCTATGTGTGTGTGTCTCTCTCACTACCTCTGTGTGTGTGTGTGTGTGTGTGTTTAATGTAATTATAAAACTATGCAAATGGCTGAAGAGGTTTAAGGGATTTAAGTTTTATGATACACAAAAAAATATATACTTTTTAAAAAAATCAACAAATCAAACTATGTACATCAGTGTTGTCCAACCGGTGTGCCGCAGCACACTAGTGTGCCGCGAGAAAATTTTAGTGTGCCGCGAAAGATTTTTAAAAAAACAACATAAATTGCTAGGCTTTTCGAACCTTCAAGTTTTGAAAAAAAATACCCTTAACCGCCAAAGAATTGAATAAAAACGTTTCATGTTTGTATTGTTCTGGTTGTGAGAATCTCTTGAAAGCTACAAAATTTCTCTCCTCCATTGGGAATAAAAATATGTTGTAAGTAAATAAAAACCCTTTTATGCTGTTCACTTTTTAAAAAACTTTTAATTACAGACGGCTATGGATAATATTTTGAAGAGAAGCCAGAAGGATTCCAGCGAGCATCAAAATGGAGAGAGCTGCGAAATCCAAGAAGAATGTTACCAAACGGAAATATCACGAGGAATATCTTGAGTATGGTTTCATACAAGGTGCAAATGATCCTTCTCTTCCGTTTTGTCTTAATTGTAATATGGCATTGTCCAACGAGTCCATGACCCCAGTAAACTGAAGCGGCATCTGAACTCAAATCATTCAGGATTGAAAGACAAGCCGAAAACTTATTTCGCATCCATTCGGTCCAACTTAGAGCAGCAATAAAAATAATGAAGAAATTTTCCTGAATTCCTGTCAAAGCTCAGTTAACAAGCTATAAAATTGCGAATCTCTTGGTCAAACAAAAGAAATCTCATTTAAACGCTGAGACAATCATATTGACGTCTTTACGAATCGCAGTTGAGACTATGGAGTTGGGACCCGACGCTGTTGAAAAATAAATAAAATTCCACTGTCTCACCAGACGATGGGACGTCGGATTGCTGACATTTCGACAGATTTGGACAATCAAATTAAAGAGCATTTTGCGGAAGCCGACGGCATCCAAAAGCTCTCGGCAATGCAAATCGATGAAAGTACTGACATCAGCGGAAAGGCGCAACTGCTCGCATACGTCAAACGTGAAGGACTGCAGATGATAGACAGAGAAATGAGAGTTTGCTTATCCAGCAATGAGCCGCGCTTTGAGCTCATCTTCTCAAAAGAAAACGCTGAAGTATCTCATTAATTATGAAACATCTTTTGAATAAACACTGATTTCTTGGGGGTTTTTTGTGAGGTGTGCCGCGCAAATTTTTTACCAGTTTAGTGTGCCGTGAACGATTTTCGGTTGGACAACACTGCATACATGAGCCCCCCACTCCACCCCCCCCCTGAAAAAATTACAAACGTACATGGTCCAAACACATTCTCTCTAATACATAAACCTTAACAAACCAACACACGCACACATACACACAAAAGGCGCTTAATGTGTAACTAATATGATTTCCACAAACAAAAAAGTAAACTTTAGAGAAAATACAAAAAGTCTCAAATTTTATAAAATATTATAAACTGTCTTACTTTGCGTACGAGAGAAATCTTGACTTTGAAATTTCAAATAATTCCAGTTTTCAAATCGCTCAAAGATTTACACATATTCATAAAGTGAGTCAAGAATAGTTTGTTTTTTTTTCTAATATACTTGACTGTGAAAAAATTCAATACTTTGCCTTTTCATTTAATCCACAATCGGATTACACTCTAGATGGAAAATAAAATAGTAAATTTAATAAGGCCAGGCAACACTTCCTTCTATTGATGCCTTTATAAATGTTTAAATTTTAAACTCAATAATACGATCCGTGTACATCGACAATTTTTAATCAAAGTAAACTACTTTGTTTATGAAACAATATGCTTCTAATGCAATAATGGTTAGCTTTCTAAATTAAAGAAATAATATTTAAAGCAAATGCAAAAAGGTAATAATCAAACCCATCACGTGTTAGACCTAGAACTCCACAGCCATTTTTAAGATACACATCAATAAGGCCGACATGTTATTAAATATGAGACATTGACTTCCGCACCTAGTTACCATTGGTAGGAGGTGTAAATTGAATCGTAACATGTACCACGCACGCGGCACAAAAATTAAAAAATAAAAGTAGCTCTTATAAGATTTCGATTTAAAAATTGTCTGGTAAAAAATACATGATTTGTGTGAAATCGTTGATAGTTTAAACACTAGAAGCGTGTGAAATTAACATAGGCTGTACACTCACTCGAATCTCAATTCAGTTGTACATTTTATACTATAGTTTCTCTACAAATGATACTTGAATGATTTATTTTTTAAATATTTTAAGTTTAAACTAATATTTTCATTTATCAAAATGAATTACTCAAAGACATTCCGTCGAGGAGGAGAATTTTTAAAAAAATGTGAGATTGAAATAGTTAAACTTCATTTGTATTTATTTAAAATGTCTAGCCTAATTAAATGATTCATTATTGTTTTTGTTCTTTTTGTT
This sequence comes from Ampullaceana balthica, assembly GCA_944989445.1. NCBI lineage: Eukaryota > Metazoa > Mollusca > Gastropoda > Lymnaeidae > Ampullaceana > Ampullaceana balthica. Next base: position 139,674 of record CALYLW010001382.1, on the reverse strand, counting down.
TTTGTTGATGTTTTTTTTTAAAACTTAAGTAAATCATTTGTGTATACAGACTAAATTTTCTCATCTTCAAAAAAAAATAATCTTTTTTTTAAGACAACATTTTTGTCACTCATAAAGAAAGATTTCTCGTCTGCCACCAGTAAAGTATTAAATGAGTACTTACATCAGCAAATCGATCTCTATGTAGCCCATACTTGTTACATTAAACATTACAGACGGGTCCCTAACACAGTTAACGTTGTCAGTTGGTGTGACCGACGCATTGTTGTAGAGATAAATCTTCGCCAAGGTGCACGTCTTCAGGTATATATTTATAAAACTACCAAATTGTCCGAGAAATACATCACTGTCTCGTGCAAAAATCAACTGGTTAGCAGGCGTTGTGATCCGAATTTCTGAAATGATAAAACTTATATCATTATGTCTCCTAAGGGGTTGATTTTTTGTTAAATGATGATCATTTAATCACATCGCGCGTGAGCCCAGAGTATTCTCGTATAAATGGCCAAAAGTTTACATCAAATACACACGTGAGTATTGAAGAAGGATGAAGCTAAAATGATCTCTAATACAAGCTCTTAATTTTAAAAGAGACTACACAAGTAGTGAAGCTAAATATTCTTTAGTTTAATCTTTTAAACGAATATGTTCTCTACCAAATAATCTCCATTCCTACAACGTAGCTGTATGAACTCAATTTAATCAACCTATAAATGGATTCAATATATATGTATGCAATCAAAATTCTTTGAACTTCAACCTCGTTTGAAGGCTGTAAACCCATACCAATTTATTCTTGACGTTGTCAGTATTTGTATTTTTTTTTGCTTAAGTCTGTACATTGATTTTTTAAAAAAAAACTGTTTTCTAATAAAACAATTTAGAATTGTTTACCTGAAATGTCTTGAAGTCTTTGCTTAAAATAGGTATACGGTTCCCACTGTCTAAACTCTGTAAGATGGGCCTCTATATTGTGGCAATGATCCTGGGTGGATAAAAGACAAAAGTAATGTATGTTATTGAAAATGGTAGCTCTATGAGTGGTAATATTTTTTTAAGGAAAACTGCATGATGTTCTTTGTTGCTTTCATATATCTCATTTTTTATGTTCTGCTGGTGATCACTTCTTTCTATTAGATGTTATCGAGGAGACAAAATACCAAAGAAAATGCTAAATGTAATTTTAAGAAAAATGAGCTATTCCTTAAATGGGAATTGTAATAACTCAATGATATCAATTAAAAGTAAATACTACAAGATGAAATAATGAAAGTATTATTATCGATCGATACAGTTATATAATCGACTCTGCTACCCGCCATCCCAACACTTAAAAGCATTTATAAAAAGACAAAGAAGGAATCACAAGACCTTGTTTCTCACAAGAGTCCAAAATATTGTTATTAGCAAAGAAATAAAAATTCCTTAGAGTTCCACACTGGCGACAAAAGAATTTTAAAAATATTAGATTGAGATTTACATATTGCAAATAGAACAAGTTAGACATTGAGTCTTTTAATTTAGGTTTTGAAAATAAAGGTGTCAATATATCAAATTACCCTCTGTAATACCCTAATTTTGATTATTTTAACGAAGAGATTTTTTTTTAAAGTCCCATAACCACGTGGTCGTTATAACCCCGTAGTCATAATGGGTTTTTATGTTTCCAGTCTCGGGCTTGATAGACCTGGCGGCGCCCATCCCTCTCCAGGTCAGCGGAGGACTTTCTTAGCGTTAGTCATTCATAAATATTTTTATAGTGGCTTTACCATTGGATCTATCCCGCACGCCTTAGTTTGTGAGGCGAGCGCAATATTGACTTCGCTATTTAAAACTAGTTTTTAAAATTCGTGGTTTATATACAAAACGTTTCCTATTCTTTTTTTAAAAAAAAACTGTTATGTCTAGTCTTTAAGACGAAAATTACAAGACCGCAACGAAGTACGTTTCTGATATTAGGCACAATTAATTCCTAAATCTAAATACATATTGTGAACTAACTAGTAAAGTTCATAGAGGACTATGTTTTATATTATTTATTTTATTATATTATATTATACTAGATATGACAGGCGACCTAGCATACGCCGTAGACAGGCTCATAGATAGCGCAAAGACACAAACAACAGCATGAAGAAATGAGAACACCCCCCCCCTTTTTTTTTGTGCACAACCCTTGCTTGCCAACCATAAAATGTGATTGCTAGACACTAGCTAGGGTCATTCGTCATGCTAATTACTCGCGTCGTCTTGTGCTCGTCTTAATTTCTGGCAAATTCTATATATAGATTATATTATAGAAGGTTGTCACTTAACTTGACTCAATGCAACACCATGGACTTTAAAGAAGACACATTCACGACGATAGCATAGTTGAGAGATCTTACATTTTTACAATAACACATGTTTCAGTTATACTCACCACTGCCGGTTGCCAAAACTTTTTATTTTGTTCAATATAGTAGCAAACTCCGTCATATATCTCCCATTCGAGATTACTAAATCTAAAGCAGGGTTTTCCTACGTCTGTTTAGAGAAAGAGTAAATTAAAACCCGTAAAACTCTAGTTTTTTTTTACTATAAATCTTAAATATGCAAGAGCAACACATAAAATTCTCGTTCTTCCCGTTGGGAAATCGTGGTTGCATTTGGTTGCCTGAAGAAAACAGGAAAACCAACACTTTATTAATATTTATAACTCTAATAAGAATGTAGGACTAGACACAAACCATTGATAAACGTAGGACGCAATCATCTTCAGTATTGAAGGAGCATCTGTAACAGATCAGATAAGATAAGACATATGATACGTGATCGATATGTATTGCTGTTCGAACAGAGATGCACGAGATATTTGTGACTCTTGCTCTGTTTGGATTTCATTGAAGCTAAGTTTTTTTTTCTTTCTTTATATTCGTTTGATTTGTGTACTATTTGTTCGTTAAAGAAGGCTCTTTGCCACAACGTTCGCTGTTTTGTTACGTACTGTCAGGCTCACTCATACCCTGTTTACCTGTCATCCATCTACTAAGCTATAAGCCTGATTACAATCTCATCCACATTTTGTGACTCTTGAAGCTTTTTAAGTTCAGGTTTTTCTTTTACCTTTTCTAGTCGACTTTGACGTTGCAATGGAGTTTCGAACTTTTTGACCATGGCTAAATTCAAACTTGCTAAAATGATTAAAATTTTGACATTGCAATGCCATTTTTTGATCTTTTAAGCATGATTTTATGCACGAGACATTTAAAAATGACCCACTTCCGGTGATCCTATCGCGCTGACATTTTGCACATAGACTTGAGTCACATAACAATGCATAGTATCAAAATTTCAGATCAATCGAATGTACCGGAATTAAATTAATGCATTTTTAGTTTATTTCCATGTAGCATGTGTCGCCGTCTGCTATTGTTAACCTCCACGGGTCAATTTAGGTTCACTCCAGCCCTCGATGTTACAGGGTTCAGGAGAGCGGCTGACGACATCCCAGTGTTTTACAGCGCGGGGAGTTCAGTCACGTGAAGACTAGGGACACGGCCGGTGGGCAGTAACACACTGCGACTGGTTTGTGAGAGAGGGAGAGCGTAGAGGTAGCGTAGAGAGAGAGAATTACTTAACGATTGTGTATTAAGTGTCTTTAGTTAATAAACCCGTTTTATATCCTTAACAATTAGTGTCTTGGGCTTTATTGTTTTTATAATTTAGCCACCACTCGGCTATTCATGTAAATGTTTATGCTAGTCTGTCACGCGGTGGGTTTATATTGAACATAATAAATACTTCTAGTTACGTCTCATATATAAGGGATTTATACTTTGTTTTTTTGGGTTGTTTTTTAAATATTTTTTTTCTCCTGGCAGGCGGGATCACAACAAGACCGTTAAATTAATATAAAGAATTTAAAAAATGACTCTTTCAAAACTCATATAGTCTTGTTTAAGAGATCTCTACCTGCCCCTAATTGTATCCAATGAAAACAACGCTTCAAGCTGATACTATTGATAATCATGAGTAAATGAGTGTTTATTTAGCCAGTTATATTCTGCATAATAGTTTATTTACCTTACGACATGATGAGCTGACATTTCTAGCATAAAATTTATCATTTTCTGTAATCATAATATGCGGAAGCTATTAAAAATAAAATTCAATTCGCTTAAAGAAAAACAAAGCATCCTGTATAATAAAAGGCACATTTCTGTCCTTTCTGTCTGGTCATCTATAGCGATTGGTCCCTCAAACACATATGACTCCGACAGCAAATCATATTAAACACGTTTACGCGGACGTTCAAAACGAGTTATTTTTGGTGCAGTATTTCTTCCAAGACTTTATTTTGAGTTGTGCGTGTTGGGATTTATAGTCCAAAGCTCTGTTTTTACGAGTTATTTATTTTAACTATAATGAACAGTATTTTTGACGTGATGCACATGTAATGCCGGTCGAGACGGCTGTTGGAGGGGAGTGGCGGAACGTCCTTGGACGGGCTTTGTTGCTCGTGAAAACATATTCTTTTAACTAAGCTATAGTAATAATAACAAGTGTTACTTTCCTTCAAAACAAGCTATTGTCATTATCTAATCTACACATCTATGGAAGATATAAGTAAAAGTAGAGTGAAGGCTTACATTTTTCACACATGAAATGTTTTCTTTCATTACAAGTAGCATTCTTTTCGCTTGGTAACTCGATCGTTGTGTTGGAAGCTGAGATGTATTGACATAAGCTGTCGTCCTCCAAGTGTAGCCCATGTCTTTGGTTATTGCTTGATCGCCATATCAGTTGGTTGCCATCAAAGACTCGCCCGATCCACCAATCTAATTCTGAAACAAAAGGATATCAGATGACTTGTATATTATTGGTTGTGTCAAAAAACATTAACGATTGAATAATGGATGTACGTGCCGCTATGACACGATTTGAAATTTTGTTAATTCCGATTTCGATCAATCATAAAAGAGATTACTAAAACATATACATATAAATAAAGATAAACAGGCCGTTAAGTAAAATAAGTAGGGCTGTTAACTATTAATTTAAATTTAATCGTTAACTTTTTAAAAATTAATCGTTAATTTCGATTAAAGCCACAAATTAAAACGTATGATATCATAAGTAACACTTATTAAACTTTCATGTTGAAAATCTAAATAACACTGGAATGTCTCCTTTATATGTCATCTTTTAATCAACTACGCAAAAAGACAAGTGTGTTGACATTGTTTGGTTTAAGTGATGAGCGAGTCTAATTGACAATATAACCAGCCGAGCTGAACAATCATTCACATGGAACTGAGTTAACTGGTATGCACAACACGATCTTGGCAAGGAATGACATTATCGGATATCGGTGTTCATTAAGTTTCCACCATTGTAGAGGGTTAGTGGAATCAGGAACGTTCATCTCCATTTTGTAACGCAGTAATTCATCATAAGAATTGTCATTTTCTTTCTCTGAGTCGAACTCCATTAATGCCATTAGCTAAATACGTTTTTCATTTGTTTTGATAAGTAGGCAAAGTGTTAGAAACATGGTAGGCAAACGATTTCTCACAATGGATACAATATATCTGATCAACATTTTGAACATTTCCGTCAGTCAATAGTTTAAAACCATATTGTTTATGTAATTGTCAGGAAATTTGTTTTCATTGATCGGCCGCTATTTTTAAATCCCTTATATTAAATTCACCGGCGTCTCTGTCTGTCTGTCATCATCTCTCTCTGTCTTGGGCGGGCGGAAAAACAAAAGTCGAAAATGACCCATTTCCCGTGATTCGATTGAGGTGAAATTTGGCAAACAGACCCGTCTCCCCTAAAAATGCATCGTATTAAAATTTCAGATCGATCGAACATGCCGTAAATACATTAATGCATTTTTAGTTTATCCTTCTATAACGTATGTAATTCAAATTCACGGTTTGTTATTGTTTTTTTTCCCACGTGAGAGTTTGAGTTGACGCTTTGACGTCGACCCATCGAAGTATGGGCGTGCTTTTGTTTACATTTTACGTGTCATGCTGAACTCGGTTCCTCCCCCCCCCCTTAGGATTATGAAACATAGTTGTGTTAAGACAGATTCAGTCTATAAATGCTTGTCGCGTTTGAAAATAATAAATACTGTTAGTTATGACTCATATATAAGGGATTTATAATCAAAAACATTGTTTTTAAGGGTTTGTTTTTTAAATCCCTTATATTAACTTCACCGGCGTCTTTTTCTGCCTGTCTGTCATCATCTCTCTCTGACTTGGGCGGGCGAAAAAACAAAAGTAAAAAATGACCCACTTTCCGTGATCCGATCAAGCTGAAATTTGGCACACGGACCCGTCTCACCTAACAATGAATCGTATAAAAATTTTCAGATCGATCGAACGTACCGTAATTAAATTAATACATTTTTAGTTTATCTGTATATGAGGTATGTAATTCAAATTCACTGTTTGTTATTGTTTTTTTTCCACGTGAAAGTTTGAGTTGACGCGTTGAGGCGATCCCATCGACGTACCCGCGTGCTTTGTTTACATTTTACGTGTCACTCTGAGCTCGGTCAAGGAATCGGTGACCAGACTTTTCCCCCTCTACCACCCCACCCCCCAGGGTTATGAAGCAAAGTTGAGTTACGACAGATTCAGTCTGTAAATATTTGTAAATACTTTTAGTTATGTCTCATATATAAGGGATTTATAGTCAAAAACTTTGTTTTTACAGGTTTGTTTTATTAAATCCCTTATATTAACTTCACCGCCGGTCATCTCTGTCTGTCTGTCTTGGGCGGGCGGAAAAACAAAAGTCAAAAATACCCACTTTCCCGTGATCCGATCGAGCTGAAATTTGGCACACGGACCCGTGTCACCTAACAATGCATTGTTTCAAAATTTCAGATCGATCGAACGTACCGTAATTAAATTAATGCATTTTTAGTTTATCCTAATATAACGTATGTAATTCAAACTCACTGTTTGTTATTGTTGTTTTTTTCCACATGAAAATTTGCGTTGACGCGTTGAGGCGACCCATCGAAGCACCGGCGTGCTTTTGTTTACATTTTACGTGTCACGCTGAGCTTGGTCAAGCGATCGAAGACCAGACTTTTTCCCTCTCCCCCACCCACCCCCACCCCGCCCCCCACCCAGGGTTATCAAGCAATGTTGAAGTAAGACAGATTCAGTCTGTAAATGTTTATAGCGTTTGAAAATAATCAATACTGTTAGTTATGTCACATATATAAGTGATTTATAGTCAAAAATGTGTTTTTACGGGTTTATTTTTATTAAATCCCTTATATTAACTTCACCGGCGTCTCTGTCTCTCTGTCTCTCTCTCTGTCTGTCTTGGGCGGGCAGAAAAGTAGAAGTAAAAAATGACCCACTTTCCGTGATTCGATCGAGCTGCAATTTGGCCCACAGACCCGTTTCACCTAATAATGCATCGTATCAAAATTTCAGATCGACCGAACGTACAGTAATTAAATTAATGCATTTTGAGTTTATCCTTATATAACGTATGTAATTCAAATCCACTGTTTGTTATTGTTTTTTTTCCACGTGAGTTTGAGTTGACGCTTAGACGTCGACCGTCGTGCCGACACCCCCTCACGTCTCATCCCACGTTTAAAGACAGGGGACATCACTCGGTGTCAGTCTGTAAATATTTGTGGCGTTTGAACATAATCAATACTTTTAATTATGACTCAAATATAAGGGATTTATAGTAGAAAACTTTGTTTTTACGGCTTTGTTTTTTAAATCCCTTATATTAACTTCACCGCCGTCTCTCTCTGTCTGTCTTGGGCTGGCTGAAAAGCAAAAGTAAAAAAAATGACTCACTTCTCGTTATCCGATCGAGCTGAAATTTGGCACACGGACCCGTCTCACCTAACAATGCATCGTATCAAAATGTCAGATCGATCGAACCGTACCGTAATTAAATTAATGCATTTTTAGTTTATCCATTTATAAGGTATGTAATTCAAATTCACTGATTTGTTATTTTTTTTACCCACGTGAGAGTTTGAGTTAACGCGTTGAGGCGACCCATCGAAGTACAGGCGTCCTTTTGTTTACACTTACGTGTCATGCTCAGCTCGCCCCCCCCCCTTGGGTGATGAAGCAAAGTTGAGTTAAGACAGATTCAGTCTTTAAATGTTTGTAGCGTTTTAAAATAATCAATACTGCTAGTTATTTCTCATATATAAGGGATTTATAGTCAAAAACTTTGTTTTTACGGGTTTGTTTTATTATTTTTTAAAAACTTGTTACTTCCAATGATTTGTAAATGATTGGTCGATTAATCGTTAAAAATAATTTTAACCATAAAAATATTTTCACGATTAATCGATAAATTAATTATTATTTTCCGCAGCCCTAAAAATAAGTTATTCATATTTTATAAATCCTTCTACAGAACTTGAAATATGAAAAAGAAATATCAATTGTCACATATAGCCCTTTGATCTTTTTATGTGTTCAAATTAATATTTTCCAGAGCAGTAGCTAAAACGAATAAAAATTCGTAAAAATATGAATTAAAACAAATACAAATTAACGAAAAAACAACACTTGGAATTTTATTTTTATCAATAGCTATTTACTACATCAAACTAATTCACTAATAACAGAATGAAATCGAGCGCTGTCTAATTCAGATAGTTCGATGACAGGGAAAAAAACGATCAACACAGATGTCAGGCCTATGCATACCCAGTTTATACATTAAAATCTTATTATATTATTACACTCTTTGATAAACTATCCAAGACCGAATCTCTTCTCTTTACTCCAAAATCAAACGAACGAAAAGCTTAAAAACGATAGGGGATCGCCAAAATGTATATATTGCCAAATATTATTTTTCAATCTTATGTGAAATGGTAGAACGAATGGGCGAGTCAAAATAACTAATGTTTGTTAGAGCTTTGGAAATTAACGATTAATTATTTGATTACTGTTTAAAGATTTTAATCGATTAAAATTAACTTGATCGATTAGTATTCGATTAAAATGTAAGAAAATATTTCCAATATTTTTTTTCGAATTTATTAATAATTTATATTTTTTTAACTTACATACTTTTTCCTCGTATTATTATTATTTGTATAGACATGCACATGTAGCATATGTAAACAAAAAAGCTGTTCGTCTTCATTTCTTGCATAGCAGAAGGAATTTGCTGTTTTACGTCACAAAATATTGGGAGCCACGGAAATACCGAGACTTAACCGATTTCACAAAATAATGTATCGCGACTTAACGGGATCTATAAAGGCGTTATACAAACATAATTATCCGAAATTAATCAATTAAAATTGTTCTCTTTTAATTGAACAATTTTTTTTAAATCGGTACCAGCCTTAATGTGTATTATTTGTATCAGTTATAACATGTCTAAATAAAACTAATTAAGCTAATACATGAGTATGAGCGAAGAAATTTAACACTAGATAAACTAATTTCTATTGCTTCTATCTCAATGCTCCATCTACACAATATACAATTTTCTGACTTTTATCATAATGAAACAATCATTGTCAACTTAAAAAAAAACTATATTCAACTAAGTAATAGAGCTGGTTCTGTGTTTAAAAAATTTTAAGTCAAAAACTTGTCAGTCAGATAGTTCAAAGATGTTTCGAAACTTGTAACTTTGTTGTACTCGCCTTTTCCTGAATCCATAACAATGGCCTTCAAGAATGTAACAATTTTTTCATTTGCAGGATCCGTTAGTTTTCCACTCTGGGCATCGCAAGCACCCTGCAAAATCAGAGAGCCATAAAGAGGGGAATGAAAAAAGGGTGTGGGAAGCAAAAAAGTAAACATAATACATGAGATAAATTTCACAGTTAGCATTTGTAGAATTTTTTTAAAATGTAATTTTTTTTAAAGCTTTTAGGGTATTAAAAAAACTTTTAAAATTTTTTAAACTACTATAACAACTGTACATACATGTGTATCACGTCAAAAATACTATACATTATACTTATGACAATATTGCCCACCCCCGTCTGTCGAGAGACCCTACCTCCTCCCCACACTGCTGGACTGTCCAGAGACCCTATCCACCCATCCCCCCACACTCGTGGCGTCTGCTTGTTTGAGGCAGGCAGGCGGTGCAAAAAAAACAACAACTTTGGATCAATTTTTAACCAACTTTCTCGTAAGTTAGCGAGCTGAAATTTTGCAGACAGGCTCGTGCCAATGATAAAAATGATCTATCGAAATTTCAGATAAATCGAAAAATGTAATTAAATTAATAATTTTTTAGTTTAACTTTATTTATCTCAATGTAACATTTTAATATTTGCAATGGAGTGTCGTGGTGCGTATTATATTGAACAATTATTCCTGTCAGGCCAAATAGGTGCGTATTATATTGACTATACTTTTATAAATATAATCCAGATCGGTGAACATGTTTTATGAGAGATAATTAAAATTTTGTTATTTTGATTTTTGTTTTTTTCGCTGCGTATTATATGACCATTCGTTTAATTATGTCTGCTATATAAAGGATTTATAGTAAAAAATGCTTTTTTACGTTTTTTAAAATTATTTCTAAAGATTTAGCCTAAAGTGGTTGCATTTGGCTCCCGAATTAACGTAAAAGAACCATAAATACATTTAAATATATATAAATATATATTCTAACTTTCTGATTCATTTTAGTTATGTTTTGAGGTATGTATAAATGTCTGCAATTTTAGCTTTTTTTCCTTAAAATGTCTTTTTTAAAATTTAAAAATGATTGGTCCCTAAGTCTCTGTATCAAGAAGTTTAAAGTTGAAGAAAATTAACTATAAATTCATTTTTTTTATGTAGCGTACGCAAATCGAGACCAGAAATAAACGCTTCGCTTTTTTTCCACTGCAATAAATTCTATCTTTACACGTTTGAGACTAACATATAGACTTATCTCAAAATCAGAATCAAAGCTTCATCGGTACAACATGTGAAAGTGGACTAATCGAATAGAAATCTATTGGTTAGGCAATTTCTTTGACCCAAAATATGACTTCCCAATTCTAAACAAAAATTTTACAATTATTCAATACAACACATAAAGCAAATGCATGTAATGAGAACAAAATGAATATAAATTAAGGACAAAAATATGTTTACAAATAAATTATCTTATAACAGTGATGGCGAACATATGGCACGTGTGCCACAGTTCGGTACGCAGAGCATCCTCAGCCGATAGGCGCCTAAAATATTACTTCCTTAATCAAACCAGCTAAGCCAAATCCCCATTTTCGGGTTTCATGGGAATAATTTGGGAGTGTTGGCACTTTGCTATATAAATAAGTGGGTTTTGGTTTTAAATTTAGGACACGCGACTCCAAAAAAGGATCGCCATCACTGTCCTATAATGTATAAGTTGTATTCCCAAAAATTATTTAAAGGTTGTATTTTTAAATTTATTTATTTATTTTATTTTTTTTGGTTAAAGTTCATTTGTTCATCTTTAAAATATTGTTCTTTTTTTAAATATGGAAATATGTATGACAGTTTTTAAAGATCGTAATTTAATTCATATGACTTTTAAAAAAATGATGAAAACAGTCAAAATATTAACTAAATTGCATATTTTTAATTTTCATTTTCAGATCTAGTATTGTGTAAGTGATTTTAGCTTAATCAAGGAAGTATTAAAATTGCTTTAAAAAATACTTATTTTTAATTACTGTTTCAAGTATCCCTAAAGAAAATATTTTAAAATGTTTTACTATACACATTTGATGCCTTAGGCTTTCTGCTATCTTGTATAAAATCACTTAAATAATTCTTTTGTAAAATAATTAAGTGTGATCAGAATGCTTTAAAATAACGCTACTTATGCTTTAACACCATTATAATCATTAGATGGACATAAAGAAATTGAAATTAGTTTACCTTTGCTTCTGTCCAGTTTGCAGATGTCTCTGACATTTGAAAACAAAATCCATCGAAATACGTTGCATTTTCCCAAAAGAAACATGGATGTCCGACAGTAACTTAAATAAAAAATAATTGTTAACATAAATTTACTTCAAATTAAACAATATAATTTGCAATTGTCATGCAAGTAGTGTCTGTCAGTACTGACGCTACTAATTTTAGAAAGCAGGGAAAACCAAATTAATTCACCAAAGCATCAAATGGTGTGCAATTTAAATATGCGCTGTAAAAAAAAATTAAATGACGTCATTATTTTCGCATCATATTTTAATTTTTGAAAAGGGATCAATGTAAAAAGAGGATTTGATGATGGATAATTATAAAAATAAAAAAGAAAGGGAGCGCCTATTATAAAATAATTTGTGTTCATTTCAGAAAGTTTAATATTTCGTATTTATCAAACAAGGAAAAGTTAGTTGGCATTTTGATAAAGGTCGGCGCCGTAGGCGCCCTAACAAAGTGCATTTTTAAAATAAAATAAATAGATTTCAGCTGAAAACTTCCGTCATTTTTGACGGGTGTAAGCTAGTTTTAATTATAAATTGTAAGGAATACTAGTTGGGAATATCGAAACATAACATAACCTTTTGTCTAGTTTTTACTTTTCAGCTATTTCGCAAATACTATGAGTTTTAAAAGAATGGTATTTCAACTTGACTTAAAGTAATTTAATGAAAATAGTTCATTTAGCTTTTTGGCTTTATATTTTTAATTTTCCTGGCCTGAAGTTTCTCATATTTTTTGTTATAAAAATTGTTTTCTAACACAGTTTACCTTCAAGCATTGCTATTCTTGAAGATATGAAAACGTGAGATTCTACTTTTTTTATTTATTACTCATAATGTAATAAAAGTTGGAGGAGATGATCAATAATGACGTAAAACAATGAAACAAATTTAAATGTACATTACTCAGCAATTAAAATGGTTATATTAGATGATTCAATAAATTGAAATTTTAATTTTTGTTGTTTCATAAAATATGAATCAGGAATAATTGTTTACACACAGCGTCTTTCTCTAATAGTTTTTGTCGTTTTTTTTTCTGTGTGCATGTGAAAGAGTAGCATATGCTACCTGTTAGTTTTTGAAACATAATATATTTGAAACAAGCATATCTTCATTGTTAAAGATAACATTATTTAATACTGCCAGAATGTTTTCTTATGTTTCATCTTGGACATCATGCTACATGTGTTCTATGTATTTTTTTATTCATCACATGGTTAATATCTTTTAAGGAGCGAGATTTGAGTTAATATTTAAGCAATCAACCAAAATCAGTGACATTTTAATTTCATTACCAAAGTCTAACTATGAATTTTTGCATTTCATATATGAAAAAATCAGTCACTTAAAACACTGTAATAAATACTTAAAGTTAATAAAATCATAAAATATACTTTTTCATAAGATTTTTATCTTATGAAAAAGTATATTTTATGATTTTATTAACTTTTATGTGATAATAAATGTTGCACATATTTCTTTTTAAATTCATATTCTAATAGAAAAAAACTCATAAGATATAAAAATAATATCATAAGAAATTGAATTTTCCAAACTTACACTGAAATATCCAAAGTTTTGCCAGGCAGATAAGTGTTAGGCTTGTCAGAGCCATTTCTCAGACCGAGTGCCGTGGAAATTTACTTCTTCATGAAACAATTTCCTTCCTTAAATAATAAGTTGAGCTCAATCGGTACTTTGGTATCCTATGTTCAAATATGATTCTATCATTTATTGTTTTTCATTAGCGGGGGCCTTTAAAAATGCATCGTATCTATTACACGCTACGCGAATACATCACACGTAACAAAGGTGTATTGGGCTTCTCGTTTTGCCAAGAAACCTATTAAAATGTATTGTTTTGACATAACGACCAAGGAGTATTGGATTTCATTACCATAAAAAAAAACAATAAATAAATAAATTTAAAAAAAAACCCTCTAAATGCAATATCCTATATAATAAAAGGCAAGTTTCTGTCCTTTATGTCCGTTCTGCCCGGTCATCTATAGCGATTGGTCCCTCAAAAACATATGACTCATACAGCCAATCATATTGAACACGTTTCAGCCATTTATGTGGATGTTCAAAACGAGTTATTTTTGGTGCAGTATTTCTTCCAAGACTTTATTTTGAGTTATGCACGTTGGGATTTATAGTCAAAAGCTTTGTTTTTACGTGTTATTTATTTTAACTCTAATTAATAGTATTTTTGACGTGATGCACATGTATGCCGTTCGAGACGGCTGTTGGGGGGGGAGGGGGGGGTTAAACAACATGCCACCGAACGTTGATGGAACGTCCTTAGACGGGCTTTGTTTCTCGTTTTGACATAATATCGCCACTAAAGCAAATTTTGGAGGAGTCAATAGTAGTAGGTATTAGTAGTAGTATGGAAAAATGTAATTTTTGTTCTAGACTTTGTCATCATTGTTTACTACCCTTTGTGTTACAATAGAATATTATCTACATACAATATATGCTGAGTTAAATATTGATTTATAACTTTTTTTTTACATATACTTGTGAACGCATCTTTTGGCCAACAAAAATGACACGCCAAAGTCGCACAACTTACAGATAGCATGATGAGAATGGCCCTCGCCGATCACGACAAAAAAAATAATTTGTTGTACTTGTGAAAGCATTTGCCGCAGTGTTTACTTACACATGTGTTTGTTCATCAATAAAAATGTGTATCTATTGTTTTAATCTCAAAACACGTTTCAGTTTGGGGGCAGATGCCAATAATGTTAATGTCTCTTGCTTTCTATACAAATTAATCCTAGTGCAATTTATTTCGTTTGCGTAAGTGAAGTAGTACATTTATTTTGAAAAATCAACACATTTCAATAATTCAAATAATCGTTATTTTAATTAACACTGATCCCCAAAACACGTTTTGATGGCACCTCCTTTAGTGTTATAGGTCAATAACCAGTTAGATATCAAGGGATTTTTACATAAATATAAATAAGGAGGGAATTGAAAAGATGTGGTAATCTTAAATATGTTTTTTTTTAAATTCATAATAACAAGTGTTTTCTAATGGACCTGGACCAACTTTTTAAGATCAATGTAAATAATTGATGTTGATCCTCCCCTGGCGATAGATATCATGGGCACGTTACTCGCGTTCGTATCAAGTTACTTGAGTTTATATAATGTTACTTGTGTTCGTTGTTGACGTCATTCATTATTCATCTGGTTTGTCCTATACTTGCTTAAAGTGAAGCATGAAAAGAGAAATAAAATTTAAAAAAACCTTTATGTTTTTCTTTTTTTTCTTTCTTTTTTTAAAAAAGAATTTAAAAGAACAAGTTGAACAATTTATAATGAAACATTGGAACTGTAAGATCATCGCTTTATTATTGTGTCTTCGTTGATTGAACTGTTTCTGTCGTAATATCTTTCTTTTATATGGATGATACAATCAGTCTCAGCTGAGTTACCCCCCTCCCCCCCCCCAAAAAAAAACCATTAAAAAAATCGTGTAGACTTCACTTCAATCCAGAGGTAAGTTCAATCAAGTTTAAACATAGTGAAGCACTACGGCAGACATTAGCCAGAAGTAGGAGCTCATTTGACATACTTCTGCCAACAATCACAACTGTATGCTATAGATTCAGACAGGTCCACGGCATGACATTACCACAATAAAAATAGGTGAACTATGTTTTAACTTATGTATATTTCTTCCATTTCAATTTGATATGTTTAAAGGCATGCAATGTTATTTTGTGTGTTGCTAAAATGTTATATGTTTGGGATTCTATAAACAATCTGGATACAAACATTTCTGAATTTTGTTTAAAGAAAGACAAACTATTTTTTTAAAAATTTACATAAAGATAAACATTTCAAGCTTAATAATAGTCAATAAACATTTGCAAAAGATTTGGTAAATACCTTCATGGGATCAAATACAAGAGAAATGTTATTCTAAATGAACTCATTAAAAGATGTTACTAAAAATACCATTATAAGCTTTTGAAAACTAAATCAGACATAAACAATATAATAGCCCAAGTCATAGTTGGTTGGAGTATGTGTCCGTAACGTTATGACGCCATTTTGAGCTTATATTTAAATGAACTCATTAAAAGATGTTACTAAAAATACCATTATAAGCTTTTGAAAACTAAATCAGACATAAACAATATAATAGCCCAAGTCATAGTTGGTTGGAGTATGTGTCCGTAACGTTATGACGCCATTTTGAGCTTATATTTAAATATATATATGCAAGGCGCGCATGAGGAGGTGTGCAAAATAATTATAAATTAAAAGATGGACTAAGTAAAAAAAAATTATATGACGTCATTGTTTTAGCTTACATTTTAATTTCGGAAAAGAGAGCGCTTTAAAAAGAGGATTTGAGGATTTATAATAATTATATAATACTTTCTGTACATTTCAGGAAGTTTAATATTTCGTATTTATCGTACAAGGATAAGTTACTTAGGCTTTTGACAAAAACACAAAAAAGTGGGTGCCTTAGGCGCCCTACAACCCCCAAATAATTAAACACATATTTTTAATGCCTTAGCATAAAGATAGGTCAAAAGAATAAAACAGAAAACTTGATATATTTCAATTGAAAATACAATTTTTTAAAAAGATCGTTTAGAATGTTTAAATTCTGCATAATTTTTTTAAAAACTACTTTGGTAAAAAAATATTATCAGAGTATAAACTTATATGTATGACCTATTCGTTAAGATATTTAATTTCTGTCATGTGCTTTGGTATAGTACCCAAAAAGAGTTGTAAAACAAAATCGTATAATTGTTTTACTAATTCGTCATTGTGTTTTCTATTCGTTTATCTTATACACAAGGCATTTTGATGCTGTATTCGATGCAAGTGATTCAAATGGGGTTTATTTAAATACCACTAGGGGCTTGCAAGTCGTAATGATTGTCCAGCCTTTCGCCGTTCCCAAACACAAATAGACACACACAAAATAGAAATGTTTTGATATATGTTTTCTTTGGATTTCTGTGTAGTAAGCTTCTGTGACAAAACATGTTTGACAATTAAAAAATTGAAATAAATGCATAAGAGCTAATTACGCACTTTCGTTGTTTTTTTTCTTCTCTTTTTGTGATAGTTGAATTCCCGTAAAACTAGAATAATATTTTAAAAAAACGATTACGCACAATAGTTATTATATATTGTCAAGGCAAGGGAAAGTACTGAACTTTTTTACTTTTTTAGATAAATATTATTATAATTTATAATTTTTCAAACATTTTACTTAAATTTTTTGTAATTTTTAAAAATTGTAATCTTTCTTCGTTTTAAAAAAACAATTAAATCATATTTCTCTTTGAAAGCATATCAAAGACTTTATAGATACTATACACATAATTAAATTAAACAATATTATGTGTATGTGTAGAATCTTTATATGCGTATTAATTTCACATTTTACCGTCGGCTCCTAAGAGTAGAAAGTAATATTATCTAGTGGCATGATTTTTTCATGCTAAAATAATAAACAATTTTATAGGGCACATTTTAAACTACGTAGAATGACAGGCCTGTCTATCTCCAATCTATATCTGTACCCTTGCCAGTCCACGACGGACTATGGGGCAAGTGATGTAGCGTTCACAAGTTTTTAGCCACCACTAACGAGCAGGGGAATGCGTGGCCAGCACAATGCCCCAGGGGCCTTGCCAGTACCCGCGACTCGGGATCTGCCTCGGATCGATAGTCCAGTGCGCTACCACTTAGACCATCGTGCCCGTATATCTATAATTCTATAATTAAAAAATTGCCTACAAAACTGAATTGCATATTATGTATAAAATAGGGAGTTGCTTGAATAACACTGCATTTAGTTCATTTGTGGGGGAGACAAAGATCATCATGTAAGTGAGAAAGCCGCTTGAAAAAAAGTACAAAAACCACTTCATATGAGTTGAATGCCTTTAAAATAAATGCAATATTGTTTTTTGTTATTCATACATAATCCTGACCATGTTAACTTATTTTAACTTTGCCAGTGTTAGTGTGTTAAATTGTGACTTTATTTTAATTATTTTGTCATGCTTTAAAAGAGCCGTACAATTTGCGTATATAAAAGTACAGATTATTTAAAGGATCAGTTTCATGGTGCCTGCATTTTCTAATATAAAAACAGACGTATCAAATATTCATTGATTGTATAACGACTTGGTGTTTTTATCTTAATTTTTTTCTAACGTGCATGGGTATATTTCTCCTTCAATAAAAGGTTGTAAAAAATTCATATAATTAATTATTTTATCAATTTAGTCTCTATATTTATATTCGTAAATCTTATTGGGTATACGACAATATATATTAAAATAAATTTCTTTCAAAATATATTCGTTTGCTATTCCAGGTTGTAGATTTTGTTAGGGCCATTAAGTCCTAAATTCCCTTCAGGTTTACGAACGCTGATCTTCATAACTTGTTTCTATTGAGCAGCATAAAATTCTCCATAGCGTTAGAGATCATTTCCTTTAAATTGCTGTTTTATGTTTGAAGACCGAGACCAAATGTTGTTGTTGGAAGGATGCCCTAGCTTCCCCAACCGTTAATCTAGCAGATACAACCGTCCCACCTTGCATGTCTAACGTGCTTCCACCGCCTTCTCCTTCTAGCATGGTAAATGATACTGGTGACATTAACCTTAAGGACTAGCTCTTGATTTTGAGAAAATTGTTTGATGTCCCCACGTCTAGTCGATATAAATATCATGTATTTGTTGGCTTATATTCTAATTTAAATTAAATTTTTTTTTATATACGTTATTAATAACTTATTGAGAGGGGGAACGAGAAAAATATGCTAGAATTTACAATATTCTGTTATTTTTAGGTCGAAAAAAAAGTACTAATATGATTTTCTTTACCCTAATGCGTTTATTTTCCTTAAATAATGTTCTCTGTTTGTAATAATTCTTTTATTATGCGCTGTGTTTTAATTAATATTACAATCTGAACACAGTGGATGGATGTATCTTGTTTATTTTATTTGTCTTTTACAAAAATAAAAGTATAGTGTATAGAATGTCGTTTCTTTTGTTTGCTATAAAGATTGTGTAAATGAAATTTTAAAACAACTAGCTGGAGGCGCAATTTATCAACAGCTATTCAGGAGTGATATTATTGTTTTTTTATATTTTTAAATTAAACAATGCGTTTTAATATGTAATAGCTCATGTTACACAAGCATTATGGATTCAACAAAGGATTTCAAAAATACGTAAACGAAACAAAACAACTCATCGAATTATGTAGTATACAACCCTTTTTTAAACTTATAAAATGGAAATGACAAAATAGATTGCACAAAAGTTCATAGCATAAAGAAATTTCAGAAGAGCCACAAAGAGTTTAGGAAAAAAAAACTTTCCATAAAATTTTTAATGAACTGTTAAGATTACGTAAATTTTACTTTTGTTTCGTAACATTTGTAGTGAGCGTAACCAATACCTAACAAAAATTATTGGCGCAGTGTTAATGATCTGACATCAATTCCATAGGCTCCTAATGGCCAAATTCAATAAACCATATTATGCACATAGGCAATTGATGAACTGTGTGTATCTGTGTAAGAAAGTTCCGCGACAATACAAAAATAGCCGAAGTGCTAAATATCTTAATTTTCTATTTGTAAGTATTCAAATTTTCATAAAACTGGTTTTAAAAAATTTGCACCAAAAATCTTGAGTTTGCATCCTTTTCTCTAGAGCAAGGGAAAGAACCCACTAATTTTACTTTTCATTTAAAGAAATAAATTTAATTTTTTGAATTTTTACTTCAAAGTTAATTCTTGCTTGTAAGTCTTGCTTCAAGTCTGCAAATATGTTTAAATAGTATTAAATACATATTGAAAACATATATAAATTTTAAAAACTTGATTTAGTTTAGTTGAACAATAATTATGGAAACTACACATTATTATTAAAATAGTATTTTTCATTGTCGATACGTAACACCACAACAGTGGGAAACAACCATGGTAAACTATACATCACTGTCAACGTTATTGTTATTCGAAATTCCAAATACTATCTTTTCAATTAAAGGTGTCAGGCGAATTCGTAAGTTCTTAAGAACGCTCCATACTCCATTTTACTCCAATTTATAGATACAATTTTAAATTACATCCAAAAACTGCTTTACTTATTCGGTGGAGGATCTACAGAGGATCTAATGTACTCTACCTACTCAGCAGACAGTACCATGCTCGTTACAAATTAATGATAATGGCGTAAAAGAGTTGTTAAAACATGTTGTTTAAAATACAAATTTCATTAGTTCAAATCTTAAAATCTAATATATATCTTTAAAATATGATCTGTTGTGCCTTAGATTCGTTTTGCATGGCCGAAAGTTTACTGATGCTATGTTTATATTTGTTTCCCTTTCAATTTTAGAGAACCGCATGGTTTGTGTCAAGTACGTATATGGGTCTCAAAATGTTCAACTATTTCCTGTCTGTAACTACTTAAGAAGAACAAAATATTATTACATATATACCTCTATGTATAACCAATTGTTTTCGATCTTTAACTTCTTAAAATGCTGTGTAAGAAGTGCTCCAGAAGAATTGTAAAAAAAAATAATCGTATACTTCTTTCGTTAAATCGTTATTGTGTTTCTTACTCGTTGATCCAAGACACAATGCTTTGATGCTGATTTCGATGCAATTTATTCCAATTTAGTTTCTTTAAATACCACTAGGGTCTTGTGCGACGTAATGATTGTTCGGCTTTTCCCCAAGACACCAACACACATACAAATTAAAAATGTTTTTAGACATGTTTAGACACGTTGAAACGATGCCAGAGTGTAGACCACCAAAAACTATTTACGGGCAGAAACCAGGGGGCACACGACTCACAGGTCACCCAAGACTGAGGTGGATCGATGACGTGGAAAAGGACCTAGAGCAGCTGCGAGTTTGGGCATGGAGGAGGAAAGCGATCGATCAATCAGAATGGCAGAATGTGGAGGAGCAGGCCAGGGCCCTACATGGGCTGTAGCGCCACTGATGATGATGTTATTAGATATGTTTTGATGGGATTTATGGGTACTAAGATTCTTTGACAAAAACATACTACATTGAAAATAATGAATTAGCGTGAGTGCTAATTACGCACTCCCCATCCCCCACCGCACTCCTTTTGCAATATGTGAATTCCAGTAAAACTAGAGAAAAAAAATAAAAAAATATTACGCATAACAACTATTATATGTTGTGAAGGCAATGGGTAGAATAAAAATGTTTCATTTTTTAAAAATGATTATGATTATAATTAAGAATTTTTCAAACATTTTCTTTTTTAATCAATTTTATAAATTAATTTGAATGAATAAATAATAATTTGGAAATATGAGAGTGAGTAAAATTTTGATTCTAATTGTTTGTTTAAAAATTGCTCTTAATTGTATCCTTCCACTGTGTGCAATAAAATTAGGAGAAAAGAGATTTATTTAAAACAAACACCAAATGAATTATTAGCAAAACATAAGTATATCTTCCAATGCAGTTCTCACCTACAACTCCCTTAAATTTTGTTGCAAGTTCAAAATAATAAATAGCTTACGGGTTTATTGAAATAATAATCTTTTAATTAAAAAAAAACACGATGATAATGTTACTGATTTGATTCGTTGGTATATTCAAAAAAACTCCAAGCCACGTCAACTGAACTCTGAGCTCTAGTTCGAAAAAAATATATAACTTTTTTAAGAATAGAACTATTTTATATTAGTAAAATTACTATTAATGTTATTTTTTATCACATTTGACAGAGTATGTTAGAATCTCCTGTGGGGTTTCTTGTGTTCTGCTCTGAATATATTAATGTCTCTCTCTAATACACGTTGCATACACACTTGACTCTTTGAAAAAAATGTGTCATTTTTAAAACTGCATGACTCTGGAAAAAATTATGTAATACACAATTTTTGTTTAAACTCACGAGCATCATAAGTAAAGGTAAGGTACAGTGGGTAATTAACGTCCTAAAAACAAAAACTGTACCCGATCTGGTTTACATTAAATTCCTAGCGCTGAAGATTAAAGTATGTCGAACAAATTGGCGAATCACACAATATTTTGTAAATCAGTGCAATAATTTTTTGAAACCCAAATGAATTTCGCTATTTATATTTAAACTTTAGCAATAGGAAACCTTTTAAAAATATTGAATTTTGTGTTTTATGTCACTGCAAATAGAACATTTCTCATTGCGATAGAAAATTGGAAAATTTAATCATTTTTTAACTCTTAGATATGCACCGCTGGAAGAGTTTTATTGTTGTTTTTAAAGTCATATTTTTCTTTGTCAACCGTGCGCGAAGTTCATCTTTATACACACAATGAATTATAAACAAACACGGCCAATCATCGATTTGTATTGTTTTCCGGCATCTTCATCGGTGGTCGGTAACACCAGAAGTAAAGGAAAGCCCCACAACACAATACAAACTGTGCAAATAGTCGGCTTTTGATTGATTCGATAATAATCTTACAAAGGACGTGATATCATATTCCATGAAAGACATATCTGCCCTTAAAAAAAATTATTTTAGCAAAATTTAATTTTTCAAAAAATTTTATTAGCCATCACAACAACTCATTTCAGTTTAAGCGAGAAGAAAAAGCTGTTTGTACGAATCTATAATTACCGTTATACCATTGTTTAAAATATAATAATTTATGATACATGGAATGACAGGTAATTATACTTTCAATTAAGCAATTTCATTGACTTTATTTAAAAAATTACATGCATATAACTAAAGCCGATTACACTTCTGAATAATATTCATATGATAAGTGAGCAACTTGCGTTCACATGACAGCCTGTATAGATTAAAACAACAGGAGACGAATAAATACAGATGTTGAGAGAAAAACTTTTTAAAAATGAAGATAATGACATTGTGATAAAAAAACTTAATCAAATTTGATTTTAGCCGGTAAGAGAGGTGAGGGTAACAGAAGCAGAGAGACTGAGGGAAAGAAAGAGGAATGGAGAGGATGAGAGAAATTGAGAGGGCATTTAAAAAGAATCAAGTTGTGAAATTTCTGTCGTTTACAATGAGTAGAAAGCATTAAGGAACAATGAAGGTTTTGTTATATTACATTCAAGTATCATATAATAAAAAAAACAATCATTAAAACATACTAAATCTAAGACTTGAATATGTTGCGAATTTTCAAATTCCACATATGAGCATGATTGATGATGATTGTGTTGTATATGTTTACGTGTTTCACAAAAAGCCTATACATTTCAATCGAATGACAGACGATATTTCTATCCAAGAGTCTAAACTACTGGGTGGGGACAGAGGAAGCAGCCACTTCCAATCTGAGCCAAAATGAAAAAAGACGCCACTACGACTTTTTTACTTGTACAGTTACAAAGTTTGCACAACAATTAAAAAAAATAATTAACGGCTTTTATTCCACGCTGAATTTCAGTTATTCGGAGTGCCCTCCACATCCAAATAACACAAATGACCCTCTTTCCTCCCGGAGCTTTTTGCTAGGAACCTGAGAGGAAAAAGGGAAGGGGTGGGTGTTGCTGCGACATCTCAGATTGGGGAAGACGTCCTTAATACTTTCAAATGAAATTATGAACTTTTTTACTCAATGATACGGGCAGGTAATTGCAATGGCCATATACAGATATAAGACATGAGGTGGTTTGTGAAAATTAAATAGCAATCTGTCTAGCGTTAAAATAAAATAAAATAAACAAGTTTTTTTGAATTATATATATATTTTTTTTCCATTTCAAATATGATATTAATTGCAGCCACTACAGTTGAATGGAGTCTTTTTGAAGTGTCTGCTTTTTTTTAGAAAAGTTTTTAAGAGTAAATTTTTTGATTAATGAAATTCTGTATAATGGTTAGTATCAATAGTTATTTTCGAACTATTTTTGAGGTTGGAATTTGGTTAACTTTCGTTCTGGTCTTTCTGAATTTTCTCGTCATATTTCCAACTTGTTTATAGAGATAAGAGATAACGTTGACGATATCGGCTGAGGAAATTAATGTCCACGCTAACACCAACATGGTTATACCCAAACCCGCCAAACCATAGCTGGACGGCCTGGGGTCAGGCTGGGACACTTTCGTCCTCTCATAGGCCCCCGTTTCTGTGGCGGGAACCACGAGGTGTTGCCGAATGGATTTGGCTTGCTGCCGGGCGTGTTCGATGGTCCGTGTGACGTTACAGAGGCAATTGCAACCATAATTAGTCTTTAGACATCTGAACTCGGAGGGATTCTTTGGAATAGGGGACATCAATTCCAAGCGCGATCTCTGTAGAGAAAAATTAATTCAAATTCTTATATAAAATTCTAGTTCCAAAATCTAACACGAAGATTAAAATAACAACAAATCGCTGAAAATATGTTATTTACATTTCATTAAGATTTCTTTTGTGTATAAGATTCATTACAAAACAAATGAAGACCACAAGGGAAGATACGGCTATGTAACATTTTTATTTTTGTTTACTTATCCCATGTATCTGATAGAGGATCAAAAATAGAATGTTCTGAATGAAGTTTTATGAAAAAGTTATGACTCTGAACCTATTAAAAATTCAAATCTATTTAGTAAACTTGTAAGAAATCTGTATAATTTTAAACTTTAAAACTTGAATAGCTCAAAATTACAAAAAATGTGACATAGCCGTTTCTTCCCTTGCGCGCTCTTCAAATGTATATTCAGGGAAAAAGGCCGTGATTTTAATTTTTAAAAAAGTATTCAAAAAATAAATATCGTTAACTTGTTGCACAGGAATAATACGTACAAACAAACATACACACGAATATTGAAATAAGAAAAAAAAAGATCAATGTAAGAAATGTTGTTAAGATTTAACTGGTAGCAGTCAACCCATTATCGGAAGCGATATACGGTCAAAAGTGCAGCGCATCAGAATACCATCCAATCAGAGTACCATACCATCAGAATACCATCCAAACAGAATACCATACCATCAGAATACCATCCAATCAGAGTACCATTCCATCAGAATACCATCCAATCAGAGTACTATACCATCAGAATACCATCCAATCAGAGTACCATGCCATCAGAATACCATCCAAACAGAATATCAACACCATCAGAATACCATCCAAACAGAGTACCATGCCATCAGAATACCATCCAAACAGAATATCAACACCATCAAAAAACCATCCAAACAGAATACCATGCCATCAGAGGTCAATTCTATGTCAAGCACATCTGATCGTAAGTACATTATCTTAACTTGAGAAGTTGACAAGTACTTTTTTTTCAAGAATTGTGTATTCAACTCACGGAACATGTCGACCACACGTACACAACTATACTGTCATTGCCGTGAACGGAAATTTCCGTAATCGTCTTTCCGCGCTTTCAATGTGAAGTGTTTCCAAGTAACCCAGTGTTAATTCGACGGTTTTTCTAAACATTAAACAGAAAAATTTAAATTAAAATTAGCAGTTATATTAAAGATTAATTTAAAAACTATTAATTAAAAATGAGTAGAAACAATTTAGCTAGATAGTACTTTCCCTCATAAATAGTTTAACCTGGGGCATTTTGAAAATGCAAGAAAAATTAGTACATTTTTATTGCATCTTATTTAGTCCCATTCATCTTACTGGATTTGAATTTAGTACTGAAAAAAATTGTTTTGAAAACAAACGAAATATATATAAGTTGAAAGCAACATTTCAAAGAAAATGTTAAATATTACACTTTACCCTTTAAGAATTTAGCAATTTTAATTAAAATACATGCTCTGTATTCACGGAATATTTTCAAAACATATAATAAAAAAGTTAATGCTATAAAAGAGTACATAATTATTTTTAGTTTCCCGTACTTTTTAAGAGACGTGCCTCGAATATTTGTAAATATGTGCATCCACGAGACGTCACGAAATTCAAAGGTGACAGTAGTTTTTTTTCCAATGCTGTCACTGTGAACTGTACACATTGGTTTTCGTTTAATTTAAATACTGTTATATTTATTATATATATATATACATATATATTATAATTTGTGTTACCAAAGATACAAGATTTAAAATTAAAATGTATGTTTTTTAATTAATATTGATATACTTGATCTAATTTAATAAAATTATTAAAATTACAGATTCTGATATAAGTACTTAAATTTATTATAACGAATAACAAAACGTATTATATTGTTATGAAGGAATATATATATTTATATATATATATATATATATATATATATATATATATATATATATATATATATATATATATATATATATATATATATATATATATATATTGATAAACATTTTTAAATATATACGAAATGTAAACTTGAAATAAAATTTATTTATTAACTAAATATGTATATATATATATATATATATATATATATATATATATATATATATATATATATATTTATATATATTTGAAGATATTGGAAATATATTAACATGTGGTATACAGTTCATAAAACACTACATGACAGAATAACACACATAGTTAATTAACATGATTTTCATTTTTTTAAAATATTTGAAACGATGAAGGAACCTCTAAAAATAGAAAACTAAAACAGCTTCCTGTATATTTAATGACATACAACTAATTGACAGAAAAACATAGTCTATACTAATACCCACATCCAAAAAAAAACTGTTACAAAGTCGATATTACACACTTATCGAAATAACTACTAACTAGTCTACATTACGGGAATTCAATGACATAAACACTAACATAATTTATAGTAAAACACGCTTTCAAATAAACACTTACATAGTCTATAGTACAAGACGCATTGACAGAAATACAATAATCCCGTCCTGTATTGTTGTTAGGAAATGTCACAACAGGAATGTCTTCCTCCTCCACTCTTCTGTACACGGTGACTTCATGTGTTGAGTTTAGAACAACGAAACTGGTTGAAATCCCTGAGTTAAATTATGTGGGGGAAATAAATGAAAACAACATTCGTGATAAAATTATTTAAGTGCAATAAACCAATTACTAATTTACACCGAAGAGATGTAGAGAAGTTCCAACAATTACTAGCAGACCAACTGAATACACATAAACAACTAGAGCTATTAGATTAACACAATATTACATTTTTGTAAGTTGTAAGAGCATAAGCTTTTTTAAAGATTCAGAAATTTCGATTAATGCAAAATTCTAGAATCTACCTTTTGTAACGTGTAGATTACTACTTGGTAACATAATTTCTCTACTCTTTGAGGTGGCCCATTCCATTTGTGGGGTGTTGTTGTGTGTGGTGTTTATCATGAACTTGAATGACAAGTAGGCCATCCCCATTTCAGCTAAATATAGAAGAAAATAAATAGATGTAAAAACAAAGTTTTTGACTATAAATCCCTTATATCTGAGACATAACTAAATGTAGTGATTATGTTTAAATGCGACATTTATAGACTGAAACAGGATTATCTCCCCTGGTTTTAAAACTGGGCGCAGGCACGGTAGGGGGTGTGAACATCGACGGTCGGCGTCAACGCGTGAACTTAACAGTCACGTGAACGAATTATAAACAAATGTTCATATAGTCCAATCCATTAAACTTACAAAGCAAGTTAACATAAGCGATTTAAATAGCACGCGTTGCGGTGAAGGCATTTGCCGACACGTCTTGACCTGCGATTGCCTGTTATTGAATGTTTTAATAATATCACTCAAATCAATTATGTAACTTGTTCTTTAAATAAATCTAACAAAAAATCGGAAATAAATAGCCCTAGAACTAAAACTACAAATAAAGCTAACTAACTAGGTTATATTTTGTTACAGTTTATACATTCATTAAAATCAGAAATATCTGAAATCGCACACGTGTGCATCGCGCCCGTGCACCTAGTAATTGCTAAGTAATGCGAAATCAAACGAGTATTCACATACACTTGGAAATTAATTGTCATGAGTTTTTTCACTACATTACTATTTCCCAATTAAATTCAAATTACCTAGTTATATTCCATAAAAAATATTAATTTACTTTTAAACGATCGGGAAGCATAAAAAAAATTAAAATAATAACAATTGAAAAATTAACAAGTTCAAATGTATCGTATCTTATCTGTTACAGAATTTCCATTTATACAGGAGATTTTTTCGTCCTATGTTTATCCATAGTTATGTCTAGTCTTGTATTTTTTAGAGATTTAAATGTTGATATAGTGTTGATTTTCCTTATTTCTTCAGACTCCCCATCCGTGTCCGAAGAACGTTAAGAACGAGACTTTGTATGTGTTTGTTCTTGCATACGGAATAAGAAAAGTGTTTTATTTCCTATGTCTATCTGAGGGTTGCATTATATTATCTTTGTGTTTTATTTCCAAGTTAGAATTAATTGCTTTATGTTTTGTAACTACTTTGACTCTTTGTTCCTGTATCCTCTCGTGTTAAAACGTTTAATGATTTAACTAATGGTGTTAGCTCTTGTCAGTTTCCAATATTCTCCAGTATCTGGCAGCTCCTTTTTCATATTTGTTCTAGCTTATCAATGCTTTCTTTGATGGATGGACTCCATATCAGTAGATTAATACCAATGTAAGGTAGTATTTCAGTTTTATATTTTATTACACCTGTAATAGTTTCTTTTTATATAGCATAAGTTTTTTATGGATTTTAAAATTATTTTATTGATATGTGGAGAAATTGTAATGAGTTTAAATACTAAAATAACACACACAAAACACAATTATTTAAATTTTAAATAATACAATGTTTAAAATGAATGAGATACAATTAAATTGAGTTATTATTTTTGTACTGATCAGAATATGACTATCTAATATATAAAGATGAAAGTTTGTTTGTTTGTTTGTTTGTTACCAATAGAATTCCACACCGTTGGACCTAGGGTGTTGAAATTTTGCATGGGACCCTCATTTGACCCGGGACAGGTCATAGGCTATGTTTCAACCACAGGTGACCACCCCTAGGGTAAGGGGTCCATTATGTTGCTTTTTTGCTTATATGAGCTATATGAAGATTAGTTTGAGCGTTAGCTACTGTGTAAATGAATTATTCTTGACCAAATTGGTATATAAGTACGTGAGAACCTTTATTAAAATACTGCAGTGCACTGAACTCATAATGTCCATTTCTTTGGGGTCGTGGGCACCAAATGTGTTTTTTCGGGTAATGTTTAAGATTTTATCCCCCATTCAATTTTATAAGATCTTGAGAAATAAAGAGATTAATTTCATTTATTCTTCTTAATAACAATAAATAGTTTTATTTAATTCACACTTCTTAGCATCAATAAACAGAGTAGTAAATCAAGGTGACCCTGAGTAGGGTTAGGTTACCCTAGGGGTGGTCATCTGGGGTTGAAACATAGCCTATGACCTGTCCCGGGTCAAATGGGGGGTCTCATGCAAAAGGTGTGGAATTCTAGTCTTTTTTTTTAAAATCTGTTCACTATTTCTTCAATTGTGCACGCCGGGTACCCCAGCTAGTATATTATATTAAAACCATTACAATCGTTTTTATACCAAAATCAAGCCATGAGTTAGTACAGAGTAAAATCTCCACTCACAATTTCCTGATGAAACAAATATGCTCAGATTTTTCTTCTTGTCACTTTCGCGTCTTGGTAGTACCATTTGGTAATTGTACGTTAAGGCATCTACATAATTAAATAGGAAAATAAGTATAAAAATGTATTTAGAGTCAAATCACTCCATCCACAACCCACCCATGCATCCATCTATATGTCTATCTGTCTGTCTGTCTGTCTATCTATCTATCTATCTATCTATCTATCTATCTATCTATCTATCTATCTATCTATCTATCTATCTATCTATCTATCTATCTATCTATCTATCTATCTATCTATCTATCTATCTATCTATCTATCTATCTATCTATCTATCTATCTATCTATCTATCTATCTATCTATCTATCTATCTATCTATCTATCTATCTATCTATCTATCTATCTATCTATCTATCTATCTATCTATCTATCTATCTATCTATCTATCTATCTATCTATCTATCTATCTATCTATCTATCTATCTATCTATCTATCTATCTATCTATCTATCTATCTATCTATCTATCTATCTATCTATCTATCTATCTATCTATCTATCTATCTATCTATCTATCTATCTATCTATCTATCTATCTATCTATCTATCTATCTATCTATCTATCTATCTATCTATCTATCTATCTATCTATCTATCTATCTATCTATCTATCTATCTATCTATCTATCTATCTATCTATCTATCTATCTATCTATCTATCTATCTATCTATCTATCTATCTATCTATCTATCTATCTATCTATCTATCTATCTATCTATCTATCTATCTATCTATCTATCTATCTATCTATCTATCTATCTATCTATCTATCTATCTATCTATCTATCTATCTATATCTATCTATCTATCTATCTATCTATCTATCTATCTATCTATCTATCTATCTATCTATCTATCTATCTATCTATCTATCTATCTATCTATCTATCTATCTATCTATCTATCTATCTATCTATCTATCTATCTATCTATCTATCTATCTATCTATCTATCTGTCTGTCTCTCTGTCTGTCTCTCTGTCTGTCTGTCTGTCTGTCTGTCTGTCTGTCTGTCTGTCTTTCTGTCTGTCTGTCTGTCTCTCTGTCTGTCTGTCTATCTGTCTTTCCACCCAACTGTCGATCGTCCAACCTTCTTATATGAAAGATATACCATTTTCTTTAAAACAATTAACATTTTTCCTTGCAATAAGTGAATGCGCAAGGTTTGCTTTATAAGAAATTTAATTTACTTATAAAGAGATATGCCTTTTTTTAAAATAATCACTTCAAAAATGTATCTATATTCATTAATTTTAATGTTAAACATTTACTTGTATATATCTTATCAGTTATTTTATTTTTCTATCTACTTGATTAGGAATGTTTCTTTCTTCATAATTTATTTAAAAAGAAGTTGTATTTACTTTTGAAACAAAAAGGCCAAGCTTTTCCATCGTCAAAATCATTGAGTCCAACAGATCTATTCACGTCTCTGTTCGCGACCAAAACCAAATAACTTTCGTTTCTATGGTCTGGTTTGTTTCCTGCAGTGGGCTCTCCTGGAAGCCAGTCATTAAATGTGACTTCGTCGTTGTTAGAAATCCACTTGAAATGTCCTTTAGAACTGTAATCCCTCGCACCAAGGAATACGAATGGTTCGTAGAAGAACCCTTTATAGTATTTTCATTTTTCTACAGCTCATTTGAAAACATTGTAAATACATTTTAAACAAATTTTATGCTTTACAATTTATTTGCCTTAGTGCAGACCAGTTTTAAAATTATGTTTATTTTGCGTTAGGGGACTGCCATAAAGTACATCACGCTATTTTTGACAATTTTTGCCCCCCTCCCCCTGTCACGGTCACATGTTGTGGTGTGGGGAAGACTATGCATAAATTGGGCGAACGTGGGTCAACGGGCTGTGAACGCCTGTTCACGTGGAAAGGGGGGGTGAACTCAGGGTACGTGGAGCTGTAATCAGTGAACATGACAGCGGTCAAAAGGGATACTTGGTGAATGACCCGGGGCGGTACAAACCGGTCGGGCGAGACAGGGGATTATATACAAGAGCACAGTGTGTGACGGGAGAGAGAGAGAGAGCTGAGTTGCCGAGATACGGGCAGGTTGAAGACTGAACGAGAATGCGACGGAAAAACAGGGAGTCCGAAAATGAAAAACTAATAGACGAGTTAAACCACGGCAGTGAAGAAAGTAATAAACTCATTAGTGATTTGAGAAATAAAATGGCCCTTAAAGAGAACGAATTAAAGGAACACAAAGAGACAGTAAGTAAACTAGAGTCAAAATTGAGCAATGTTGAAACTAGACTAACAGATCTCGAAAAAGTTGACATCAAACACAGATTAAAAATAGAGGAAAATGAAGTTGAATCAATGAACTTAAGAATGAGAATTGCTAAAATGGACAAACTACTGTCTCAAAAAGCTGAAGAAAAATCCAGCCGGCTTAAAATAACTAAGGTCAAAGATAGAAAGATAACAGTGCTGAAGAAGTCTGAAGCTGAAAAAGGTGAATTATTGGGAAAAATACAGAGGGAACTAAAAGGAAAAGAGATAGAAAACACAGAAATTATTAGAAACCTAATCAGTACACAAAACAACGTAGCAGATCTGAGTAAGGCCTTAACCGAAATGGGAGAATCATTAGAATAATGGAAGAGAGAGAACAAAATAAAACTGAATGAAGCTGAAGTTGAGTCCATGAACTTGAAAATGATTGTATCCAGATGGACAACGTATATGCTAGCTTAATAAAAAAATAGTCAGTGGTTAAGATGAAAAACTAGGAGAGCTGGAATTAAACTTAATCATTGCAAACCAAAATATAACAGGGCTGAATAAGACGGTGACTGATAAAAAGATAAATGTTTGGAGAAATTACAGTGGAAGCTAAAGGAAATTAAAGACACACTGACTCATAAGGAAGTGGAGAATAATGAGTTAACACTAACTATAGCACATAACAAAGAAGACATACATGAATTATGGCGAATCATTGTTGAAAAGGAAGAGAAAAGGACTGAATTAACGCAAGGATCAACTGGTAATAATATAGACATGACAGTGATTGTGCAGAGAACGTCCAAGACGCTTGGGAGAATAGTTGAAAAACAAACAAACTGTCACAAATCTCGGGACACCCCTCGTCTAAGTACGTAACACTTTCTTTCGAATTTTTTTTTAACACCTAATTAAAATATTTAATTTAATACTTAAAATACACTTCACTATTAAATGGTATTAAAATATATTATTTCCACTTAAAAAGTACGGATCTACCGGATTCAAAATTTTGAAATCCGGCCTGAGCTGAATGTGGTCGGATTTATGAAGTGAAATCCGGCTAGAGCCGGAATCAGATTTGTTAAAATGGCCGGATTTCGGATTTGCGGGAGCCATAATGAATATATATATATTTATATTAGGGATCTACCGGCCAGCCGGATTTATGAAGTTAAATCCTGCCAGAGCCGGATTTTTAAAAATCCCGTACACCCCCACTTAAAAGAACAATCAGATTATTAAAATGACTTTAATAGCTATAGTAGAATAGCTAATTTTCAACAGTTGTCATAGCAGTTAAATGAAACAGTAGCTCAGTCTAGATCGAATTTGAAAACAAAAATTGCAAAAATTATTCTTGACAATTATATAATACACATAATTTATATGCTACATTTTCATGGTCAAGTGAGGTCAAATTTTAGATAATCTTCCGATTATGCATTCTATTGACACAGGATAAGAAGTAGATTAGTGATACTTGACCTCAACCAGTGATTAAATAATTATAAGGAAACAAAACAATTTGACTTTAAAAAAGACTAGATTGACTAATTATGTGACCAACTCTTGTGCTATATTGAATTGGTTTATAATGGTCGTATGAATTATGTTTCATTCAAAAATATTACTGGATATCATTTTACAACGGTGAAGTGAAGTGTTCATCCATAGTTACGACTGACATCAATCTTTCACCATCATCGTTTCTGGGAAGGATAATTGCAGACAGATCAACTCGTCCTCATCTAGCCACTCAACTCTGTATTTGCATTTTCCCTTCTGGCAATAACTGCCATGGGTTCTCTTTGCCTTCTAGAAGTGATTCTCAAAGGACGGATGCGTTTTATCTGAATTGGTTCTTGAACAGTTTTGGGGGGGGGGAGAATTCTCCTGAGCCCGAGCTCTTTGTTGTAATTTTAGTTTCTGAAGCATTGTTTGTGAGGCGAAATATAAGTTGACATACTTTGCAAAGTAGATCAAATAAGCTGGTAATCATATGGTTGTACTTTGAAAACTCCTGTTGATCTCGGCATAATGTCCTCAAATTTGATAGTTTTTTCTACAAGCAAGGAAAGAAATTTATGAGAATCTGCATCTGCTCTTTCTGAAGCTTTGAGTCCAGCAATTGTTTGGTTAATTGGGATTTGAGGAGGGAAGAATCTTTAAGGTAAAACGTTTAAATAAGAGCTTCTTGCTGTGTCGCAACATTTCATGTCCTGATATTTAATAACAATTTGAGTGACATATTGGCTGGTGCGAACAGGATTGTCAAACCATTCCTGATCCTTCGATATCAGTCCTGCTTCATCCAATTCAGATTTATGAACAACACATTCAGGAGAAACGCATTTCATGCTATTTTGACATAAAACTAATTCTAATGTTTCACAAAATGTATTTAAATTATACTTTAAAAAATCTAAATACATTAGAGAACAAAAAATTAAACAATAAATATGTGACATCACACATGGCCTGACCCCCTCCCCCTGTCACAAAGTGTCACACATTCTTACACTCCCTCTCCCCCCTCGGAGCGTGACGTACTTTATGGACGGCCCCTTATGTTAATAATTCTTCCTCATATGTATTATTAGTATATATTCTATTTTACATATAGATCAATTTAAAGAAAAAATGTTGTAATATTTTTAAAGTTTAAAATAGCGGAATAATCTATTTAAATTTTTTCAAAATTGTTCAATATTTTTTTCCACTCGAGTTGAAAAAGACGTTAAACTTGTTCGAATTATATAATATTACTAGCACAAATAATTTAAGTTTTGTATACATGATTATATGACTACTAAATATTAAATTATATAGGAAATATATTTGCTTAACTCAACTAAGCATTGCTATCATAATCCTATTCCTCCATGCATCTAATATATGCAACTGCTTCAACAAAAAAGCCCATGAAACACGAAAGAAAAATAACAACCATAAAAAATAAACAAACAGTTAAGAACCATCGCTTCAGAGACAACACTAATGTTAATAGTTATATTTTGATTCTTGAAAGATTGCCGTACCAAACGCCAGTACTTTCTCTAAAAAGTAAAAAAAAATCAACAAGAGACATCGTTGCTTTTCGCTTGAGTTTGATTGAGGTAAATGTATAAATAATCGTGATCGAAGATGTTAAAACGAAAGTAATAGTAAGCGAATGAGCTAAAATGAAATAAAGCGTGATTGTTTTAGCGAAGACAAAATAAATTGTAACCGATGATGAAATTTGTATATCGAGGAGTATTTTAGTGGATTATAAAAAAACAAAAAAAACAACAACAGTGTTTAACCCCTACTACATTTCTTAATTCACTTACTTGGAATGTACCAAACACCAGTAGCATTTTCTGTGTACATGGTCATGTCGGTAACTTTACCCATTTTTATTAAATTATTTTCCACATAAACACTGTATGAACATGATTTTTGCTGAACTGTAACTTTTCCATCTTCGTTTACTTGAATAAATATGCGCTGGAAACGAGAAGTGTAAAATTGAACATTTACTTAAATAAAAATAAATTAAACTTTTTAGCAAAATCAACCTGTGTTGAAGATATGTCAGTGAACTATTTCATTTATCTTAGGAAACAAAGGTACTCTGAGTTAAAATGTTTAAAAATAACTGAGATTTAAATTGACATGAGAAGATAGGGATACTTAACGAGCGAAAAAAAGGGAGACCCATTTTTAAGCAATCGTAAAATTAAACCATATAAAGTAAAAGACATTGGTAAATATTGAAACAATTCATTACACACAAATTATTAATGTATTTACATTCAGACTGATTATTTTCTTACAACTGCAGGCTAACTAATAATAAATGCTTTGAAAGAGACTATGGTAAACAGATTGTAGTTTTAATTTAATGAAGTTAAGGATATCAGTTTACCTTGGTGCAGTCAAAACGATCATTGTTAGGCTGGATGGAATTGGCATGACATGGCATTGCATTTTGTGTACAGTTCTTCATGGTGATATCAATGTTTCTCCCACTTCGTACCATAGAAATGATTTTTTTAAATATGAATATTAATAGGTAAAAATATGAGATTCTCCTAGGCTAGTTTTTCAAAAAAAAAGTTATTCTTTCTGTAAAAAAATAAATAAATAACAGAGTTTTCATAGGGGTTTATTACCTTAA
Organism: Ampullaceana balthica; assembly: GCA_944989445.1. Taxonomy (NCBI): domain Eukaryota; kingdom Metazoa; phylum Mollusca; class Gastropoda; family Lymnaeidae; genus Ampullaceana; species Ampullaceana balthica. The sequence continues at coordinate 103,663 of CALYLW010001382.1, read as the reverse complement.
TAACAGAAATTAATTACCTAACCTATACAATCCATAAAACCATATAAATTACCTGAGTTGGTTATACATGTGGAAGTAATCAGCAGCCCCAAGCCTATTGCTCTTCATGGATCTTCCCGGAAGACCCTGTCAGCTATCTGGCCCCCACATACACCCCAAGGGGATGGCCTAACATCTGACCCCCCCCCCTCCCGGAGCTGTCGTTTCTGAAGCGGCCGCCTGGGCATCCAGGACACAAAGTCGAGAATGCCTCCCACTAAGTGATCTCACAAGGAGAGGTGGAATTTCCCTACTTCAACCCGCTACCACCATGGCGCTAACCTGGCAACGCACACGAGTCTCTATGGTTAGGACCACCGCTAAGCTGGGGATCATCAATGACCTACCTAGGGTGTAACCCCCACTAGAAGGTTTCCTCAGAGCTGGCGTCCGCTGTGTTTTTCGCGGCACCTGTTGCTAATCCAAACTGGCGCTCCTGGTCCTAAATTGGCACCGCTCAATGGCGTTGCTAGTAAAATGAGGCGTATGAAACGTTTCGCTTCGGAATAACCCGACCCCGGACGGGTACTTTGGTTTTCATCATCAGCATTGCATCTGATACTCCACCTATGATCTTTACGGGGGCTGTAATCATATGTGACTAGCACCTAACATCTAACATATCGGACTTTGGCATTGCCTGCCAGGAGTTTTCGGTTTCAGGCTGCGGTCAGCTTTGCAACCCTACTCGTCTGTCGAGCCACGTAGAGAACAACAGAACAACCCCTTTTCCACAGGAGTTGGTTATACGGAAAAAATAACATATATCAACATATACATTTCTTAAACTTGATCTGGTTCTCTCAATTGTTAGTCGTTGAATTTGTGTAGCCTTTAAATACGCCAATATATATATATATATATATATATATATATATGTATGTATGTATTATTTATATATAAATTTTCTCTTTTTGACGTCCGTTAGCTTCACTATTATTTAAAAAAAGATTGACAATATGCACAATTCCCTTAATTTCTCATTCGTATGAGAGAGAGAGGGAGAGAGAGCGAGAGAAAGAGAGAGAGAAAGAGAGAAAGAGAGAGAGAAAGAGAGAAAGAGAGAGAAAGAGAGAGAGAGAAAGAGAGAAAGAGAGAGAAAGAGAAAGAGAGAGAGAGAGAGGGGGGATAGAGAGAGAGAGATTGTGTGTGTCTAATGGTAACAATAAATCTATGAACATTGCTGAAGAGTTTTAAGGAATTTAAGTTTTACAGAACAATACAACTCTACAAATCAAAGATCTGTCCGGTAATTTCATCAACATATCAGACCACCCCCCCCCCTCCTCAGCCATAGATAATAATAAGCGTAAAAGGTCCGCACACACTTTGACACAACAACACACATTCCCACTAACACACAAACGTGAATAAACCAACACAATTAATTTCTACACACACACAAAAAGATACACACTTACAGAGAATAAGAATAGCCTACATTTCTATATAATAGTTTAAAGGGCTTTGCTTTTTTTTATGTCCGTTCGAGAGAAATCTTGATTTTGAAATTTCAAGAAATTCCAGTTTTTCAAACCCATCAATGTTTTACAGCCATATATATAATGTGAAACAAGATTGTAATCACACAAATTATTTTATTTCTTAAGTACTTGACTTTGAAATAATTGTAACAGTTTGCCATTCCATTTAATCCACAATGAAATTACACTCTAACTGGAAAATAAATAGAACATTTTATATGGCCAAGGCACCACTTTCTGCTTTTTGAAGCGTTATAAATGTTTAAATTCTTAACCCACTAATCTATATATGGCGGCTGGATAGCGAAGTCAATAGTGCTCTCGGCTCAAAAGCTGAGGGGTTCGGATCGATTTCACGTTAAAGCCACTATAAAAATGTTGAATAATGACTAACGATAAGAAAGTCCTCCGCTGACCTGGAGAGGGATGGGCGCCGCCAGGTCTATCAAGCCCGAAAATGTTCTAATGGAAACATTAGAACCCACTACGACAACGGGGTTATAACGAACACGAGGTTATGGGACTAAAAAAATATTTTAAAAATCTATATATGTACCTTTCGGGAATTTTAAAATAAAATTTAAATGCATTGTCTATGAAATAATAGTTAGCTTTCTGAGCTGAAGAAAGTTCATATAATCCAATACAAACAAGTAATAATTAAAACCCGGAACTCAGAAGCCCTTTTTCAAAGGTGAAATATTAGCACAACAGTAACTTTTTAAAAATGTTACGGATTTTTAAGGCTGACATGTAAAATAAATTTTAGACTTTGACTTCCGCACCTAGTAATGATTGGTAGGAGTTTAAATTGCATTGTTACATGTATCACGCAAACAACACTTAACTTAGAACATGAAAGTAACTTTTTAAAGAAAACTATTTAAAATGAACTAGAAAGAAAAATAAGTATTTGTGTGAGAGTGCTGATGGTTATAACATTCTAAACGTGCGAGATTAGCAAATGCTTTGCCTACATTTATAAAATAAAGTGTTTCTACAACTTACGCTTGAATTATTTATATTTCATAGAATAAAAGTAAGTCAATTTTTTTTTCAATTATTAAAAGAAATTACTCAAAAACAGTTCGTGCATTAAGAACATTTTTTTAAAAAAAACGTGGATTGAAATAAATTCAACTTACTTTACATTTATTTAAACTTTTCAAGCTTTATTAAAGAATTCTATTTTTTACATACTATAGAAAAGAACTTCTGAAAACAATTAAGCTTTCACGTTTAAAAAAACAAAACAACACATGTATGTTTTAAGTGCATGTATTTTATTCATTTACAAAGAAAGATTTCTCGTCCGCCACCATTACAGTATTTAAAGAGTACTTACATCCACACATCAATCTCCATGTATTCCGTGTTTGTAAGATTGCACATCACAGACGGGTTCGTAGCACAGTTCAATGAGTTAGTTCGTGGCACCGTCGCATTGTTGTAGAAAAAAAATCTTCGTCAAGGAGCACGCCTTTAGGTATATAATTATAAAACCACCATATTGTCGGAGACTGACATCATTGTCTCGGGCAAAAATCAACTTATTGGCCGGCGTTGTGATCCGAATTTCTGAAATGATGAAACTAACATCAGTGTTTTTTTCCTAAGAAGATGATGACTTTTAATATGATGATGTTTATTGTATCTCATCGCGCATGAGCCCAAGCTGTTCTCGTATGAAATGCTACAAGCTTACATCCAATACACACGCGAGTATTGGATGACGATTTTGCTGAAAGGATCTCAAATAAAAGCTAGTATTTGTAAAAGAGACCCAACTAAGGTCACAGAGAAATACATTTCATGTCACCCAAACCATTTTGTCAGTATCTTGTAAATATAATGACTGCCTAATAATGAAGCTTTCAGTGCAGTTTTTTTCCCGGAAGACGTGAATGTTGAAGTTAATTGAAAGGCAGACTTTCTGATAAAATCCAGGGTGGCCCAAACACATTTAGATGTCCCAGTCACCTATATCGGGACAAAAACGTTGTGGATTGCGCAGACCATTTTAAGAACAAGTAGTATCAGAAATGGACCAGAGAATGTCTGCCAGGAAGGTATTTGTCAACATTCGAAAGCCGTGTCGATCAGAGGAATATTTTTGGAAAATGAGTACGTAGCCCCAGAGTTTGTGACCCAAATGAGAACGGAGCCAGGCCCAAACAATGTATACTTTAAAAGGCTTGACCACGACCAGAACTCAATGTGCTGGAATTGACACCTAGCCTTTGAATTAGTTGTGCATTTGTTGAGTTCCTGCCCCGCGCTAGACATAGCCGGAGAGGCAGGCGCGATTAGAGTCCTACGTTCCGAAAATGCTGTATGGCTTATCCCAGCTGATGGATCAGATTGCCCAGGTGTTAGCCAAAGCTTTAAGAGAGCAATGTCAAGCTTCCAGAATCTGAGACTACACAAATGGTGTAACTAAATATTCTTGAGTTTAATCTTTTAAAACGAATATGTTGGCTTCCAAATTATCTCAATCTCTACAACTTAACCGAACTAGTTTTTCTCCAGTGCCATATAAACTCAATTTCACCAGCCAATATTTTTATACAACATATATCTGCCATCGAAATACATTCACCGTCAAAATTCTCTGAAGACTGTAAAACCATACCAATTTATTGGCGAAGTTGTCAGCAGAAAAAATTTTTAAATGTTTTTTTTTGTTTGTTTTGTCAAGTATTTACTTTGGATTTTTTTTTAAACTTTTTTTTTCTATTAAAACAATTTAGAATTATTTACCAGAAAAATCTTTAAGTCTTTGCTTAAAATAGTTATACGTTTCCCATTGTCTAAACTCCGTAAGATGGGCTTCTAAGCCGTTGCAAAATGCAAAAATCCTGGATGGAAAAGGAAAAAAAAGTAATTTTTGTCATTTAAAATTGTACCTCTGTGAGTGGTAATATTTCGTAAATGTGTAATCTATTTATGTTCTTTTTGGTGATCAATTCAGTTCCTAGATTACTATTTTTATATTGTTTATAAAATTTATTTATAGTAAGCTAACAGTCATCCGTCGTAATGAAACGCAATGTAATTTATTTTAAGAAGACACATTCACAAAGCTGTCATAGTTTAAATATTTTAATTTTTTTACAATAAGACCAGTTTCAGTTATACTTACCAATGCCTTGTCATATGTAATTGTATTTTGTTCCATATGGTAACAAACTCCGTTATAGATTTCCCAGTCGGGATTACTGAATCTAACGCAGTGTTTTCCTACATCTGTTTAGAGAAAGAGTAAATTAAAAAAAACGTTAAAAAAACCCAAGTTTTTTACTATAAATCCTTTATGTACGAGACGGAACTAAAATAATGTTCATTATAATACGCATCGCAAGACCATCAAACAATACAAAATTGTAGTTGTGTCGTAAAACGTGTTTAATATAATAATATTTTAAGCACCGATCAGGAATATGTTTATAAAAAGTGTTGTCAGTAAAATACGCACCTTATTGCGCGACAGAAAGGTCGTTCAACATAATACGCACCGCGACGCTCTATCTCAAAAAATAACATGATACATAGAGAAAAACGAGATGAATAAAATAATCTATAAAATCAATAATTTAATTACGGTACATGCGATCGATCTGAAAAAAGCTTTATTTCAGTCCCATTCTATATGATCGATCTGAAATTTTAATACATAGTTTTTATCATCGCCCCCAAACTGCCTGTTAAATTTCAGCTCGCTAGCTTACGAGAAAGTGGGTTAAAATCGATCCAAAGTTTTGGCGACAAGAAATCAAGCAAGCAATCAAGCAACCAGACACCACGAGTTAATATAAAGGATTTAATTTTTTTTAAAACGTAAAAAACCAAGTTTTTGACTATAAATCCTTTATGTCCGAGAAGTAACTAAAAGAATGTTCATTACTATACGCAGCGCAAGACCATCCAAAAATACAAAATTGCAGTTGTGTCGTAAAACATGTTTAATGTAATGCGCACCTATCAGGAATATGTTTATAAAAAGAGTTGTCAATAAAATACGCACCTTATTGCGCGACAGAAAGGTTGTTCAATGTAAAACGCACCGCGACGCTCTAACTCAAAAAATAGCTTGATACATAGGAATAAATAAAATCTAAAAAATAAATAATTTAATTACGGTACATGCGATCGATCTGAAGTTTTGACACATTATTTTTGTTACCAGTACAAAACTGCTTGCAAAATTTCAGCTGGCTAGCTTACGAGCAAGTGCGTTAAAAATCGATCAAAAGTTTTGGCGACAAGCAATCAAGCAAGCAATCAAGGGTGCAGATACCACGAGTTAATATAAAGGATTTTAAAATTAAACCTTAGTAAACAATGTTTCATGAATTTTTATGAAATCAGATGCATTTAATGACCCTCCCAAAACAACCAATTAGTCTTGATTGACAGGATCTTGGCTGATCCCTACCTGCCCCAAATTGCATCCTATGAATACCACATTTCAAGACGACACTACTTGTTAGCATGAATAAATAATAATTTATTTTCCAAGTAAACATTTAGTATAATAGTTCATTTAAATTACAAAGCCCTGAAAATGAGCTGCGAGTTTTAAAAAGTTATTATTTTTCAAAATCAAAATAGACGAAAGTTATTAAAATCATTTTCTTTTCCGTTTAGAGATAAAAACCAAATATAAACTCTTATTCACAAAACAAAGCTTTAGTAAATAACAAGTGTTACAGTCCTTCAGAACAAACGGCTTCTCAACTGTTGTCATTATCTAATCTACACATCTAAGAAAGAAGGAGAAGACGTTGGTGTGAAGGCTTACATTTTTCACAAATAAAAGACTTTGTTTCTTTACAAGTGACATTCTTTTCCCTCGGCAGATCTATCTTTGTGTTGGAAGCTGAGATATATTGACATAAATTGTCGTCCTCCAAGTGTGGCCTTTGACTTTGGTTGTCCTTTGATCGCCACATCAGTTCTTTGTCATAAAACACTCGCCCGATTAACCAATCAAATTCTGAAACAAAGGATATCAGAGAACTTAAAACAAAGGATATCAGATGACTTAAAAGAAAGGATATCAGAGAACTTAAAACAAAGGATATCAGAGAACTTAAAACAAAGGATATCAGAGAACTTAAAACAAAGGATATCAGAGAACTTAAAACAAAGGATATCAGAGAACTTAAAACAAAGGATATCAGAGAACTTAAAACAAAGGATATCAGAGAACTTAAAACAAAGGATATCAGAGAACTTAAAACAAAGGATATCAGAGAACTTAAAACAAAGGATATCAGAGAACTTAAAACAAAGGATATCAGATGACTTAAAACAAAGGATATCAGATGACTTAAAACAAAGGATATCGGATGACTTAAAACAAAGGATATCAGATGACTTAAAACAAAGGATATCGGAAGACTTGAATATTAATGGTTGTGTAAATAAACATCAACGATTGAATATATATGGACCTTGCGCTATGATGAGATTTGAAATTGTATTTATTCTGATTATTATCGCTAAGTTAATGCAGTATGCAACTAAATGTATGTATGTATGTATGCATCCGCTCGTCCTCAAGGGACGATGGCGTTGACTCCTGCTCCTCGTCCACCCACCTCTCTCATGGCCCTCCTCTCATCACTCCAAGCTGTTAGGGTGGCTTCCGCTGCTTGAGTGCCAACACGCACATTTTGACCGCCATATTTTTGCGCTCCTCAGCAATGGCCTACAACGTTTTATGGTTGATGCGCGCCAGAAACATGTCTTTCTTGCAGACGTCCTTGTAGCACAGGCAGGGGTGACCTCTTTTTCTTAGACCAGTTGCAAGCTCAACGTAAAGCAGGGCTCTTGGAATGCGCTCAGAGCCAATCCTGTGGACAAGGCCCACCATCGCAGCGCCTCTGACTCTCGATTGATACTCAGGATATGGCTCCTCCTGAGTACCTCTACATTTGTTATTTTATCCTGCCACTTGATGTGTAGCATCGCTTGTGGAAACTGTTTAGCTGCTTTTGTTTGCTTAGCGTAGGCCGTTCCAGCACTCGCTGCCATAAAGGAGTGTGCTGAGGACGCAGGCTTGGTACAGGGTGATTTTCGTCCTATCATTGTTCAACACACTTTGATTTAGCCTTGCCATTAACGATGAAAATAGCAGCCAGAATCGGTAGGGTAACTAAATGAAAGAATCCAATAACTAAAGATATAAATACAAATAGATCAAAAGACCCTAATGAAAATAAACTAAACTTTAACATATTTTTATCAAACCATCTACAGATCTTTAAAATCTATTACAGAGGATCAATATCATTGTCATAAAGAGACACAAACCTATTGTCATTTATACTTTATGATTCATTTTGCTCCAAAGCATTAGCTAAAATAAATAAAAATTATGAACTTAAAAGACGAATACAATTTAAAGAAAACGCGATACCATCATTAATTTATTTGTAAATGAAAAATTATTTATCACATCTAACTTAATCTATAATAACAATAATAATAATAATAATAATAAATTTATTATTTATATAGCGTTGTATCCCAGTAAGGAAATGGGCTCGCAGCGCTTTACATGAAAGAAATAACATACCTATAAGTATTAAATTAACTTTCATATCATAACAAACACAAAAATTACAGTACATTATATATAAGCTACGTTAATCATTTACAAGAAATGTTGTTTCATTAATTTTGAAAATAAATTTTGAAAAGATGTGTCTTAAGTGCAGTCGTCAAGGACTTGGTTGTTTGAATACTACTTATGTGTAATGGTAGAGAATTCCATTGTTTGGCTGCACAAAAAGAGAACGACCTTTAACAAACGAGAAAAAAACCAAGCGCTCTCTAATTCGATTAGTACAATGATAAGAAAAAAGCAATTCAACTCAGCTGTTATTCTATTATAAATTATTACACTATAGTTGATAACACATCCACGAATAAAACTTATAAGGGAATATAACATGCACACATATGAAAGCTATGACACACAGTAATTGTTTGGTTGGATATTGTATTCCTTCTACTTATATCTTCTGTTTACTTCAAAATCAAACGCACTATTTAAATAAAAAGCTTAAAAAGACAATTGACCAATGCCATAATGTGCATATGACCAACTATTCTATTTTTCAGCCATATGTACAGTCGTAGAGCGAATTGGTGGGTCTTTAGAAAATGATAAAAATAGATCTCAACACTATCAAGATAATTAATGATTGTTATTTGGATCAGTTATAACCGCTGTAAATAAAACTAAATAAGCGATTACACTAGTGTGTACAAAGAAATATTAAACACCAGATACACTAATTTCTATTGCTTATAACTCAATGCTCCATCTAAAGAATATATACAATTAACTGAGTTATGTCGTAATGAGACAATCATTCGCAACAGTTAAAAAAATAAATAAATCTTTAAACTAAATACTAGAGCAGGTTTTCAGTTTAAAATTTAAAAGTCAAAGAAAATTCAAGATATTTAAATTATGCTACGAAACTTTGTTGATCTCGCCTTTTCCTGACTCCATCAAAATGCCCTTCAAGAATTTTTCTACTTTTTCAGTTGCTTGATCAGTTAGTCTTCCGTTGTGGAAATCGCAAGCGCCCTGGACAATTTGAGAGCCACAAAGATGTGGAGGAGAAAAGTTTATGAGAGTGAAATTATAATAACACAATACATGCTATACATTTCCCAGTTAGAATTTTTTAAGGGGGATGTTGTTTTTTTTTAAAAGCATTTAGGTTTTGAAAAGATTGAACGATTCTAAATACTGACAAACGCAGAGCTTTCGGCAGTTTAAAAAATAGTTCATATATTTATTGTACTAGATGTTGCTTAGCGTTTAGGGCACCCGCCAGATATTGATTTAAGAAACAATTTATAACTAGGGGTGTACCTGATTATATTTTTTATAATCCGGCTCGAGCAGGATTTGGAAGAATTTATGAAGTGAAATCCGGCAGGAGGTGGAGCCGGAGACGGATTTGTAAAAATTGCCGGATTCCAACAAAATTTTATTGGAGATAATGCATTTGCTTCAAATCATCGATGACGTTTTCTTGAATATCTATACAAATTCAAGTACAGCGCCTTATTAGGATGCCAAAGTATAATTTCCCCTTTCTGTCAAGGGATGCACTAGCACACGTATTTCAAAAACTATATAAATATAGTAATATAGATATCATTGTGTTTGGTTCAAACACCCTGCTGATAATTATAATATTACTCAAAACGAGATTTTACTCCACGATATGCTTTTAGATACTATACAACTTCGATAATTACGCACTTAACCTGTGTTAATTTTGAGCACTCCTGCCGCAAGACTGATTTATTAAAAAATCAGCGTTTTGGATAAAGCTAAAGGTAAGTACTGGTTCACGAAATTACCACTAAAATATAAGGCCGTGACAATGTATTGTTCTGTGGCTAAACTGCAGTAGAGATCATCCACTTTTATGAATACTAATTGTTGAATTAAACAAACCGTAAAAACAAAGTTTTTTACTATAAATCCATTATATATAAGACATAACTAAAAGTATTGATTATGTTCAAAATAATGACGCACCACGCAACAGACTAGCATAAATATGTACAGATCGGGAAAATATAATAAAAGTATGTTCAATATAATACGCACCACGCGACAGACTAGCATAAACGTGTACATGCTACATAGAGATAATCTAAAAATGTATAAATTTGATTACAGTGCATTCGATCGGTAAGAAATTTTGACAGAATGCACTTTTAGGTGACAAATGCCTATGTGCAAAATTTCAGTTTCATAGGATCCCAAGAAGTGGGTAATTTTAGACTTTTGTTTTTTCGCGGTTGGGACCACGACAGACAAGACGGTGAAGTTAACATAAGGGATTTAATTAAACAACCCGTAATAAAAAAACCCCGAAAAAACCAAGTTTTTGACTATAAATCGTTTATGTACGAGACGTAACAAAATAATGTTCATTATAATACGCAGTGCAAGACCATTCACAAATACAATAATTGTAGTTTTGTCTCGTAAAACGTGTTTAATAAAATACGCACCAAACAGAATTATGTTTATAAAAAGTGTTTTCAATAAAATACGCACCATATTGCGCGACAGGAAGGGTCGTTCAATATAATACGCACCGAGACACTATATCTCAAAAATGTAACATGATACATAGAGATAAATGAAATAATATAAAAAATGCAATAATTTAATAGCAGTACATGCGATCGATCTGAAATTTTTATACATAGTTTTTATCATCAGCACAAAACTGCCTGTAAAATTTGAGCTCGCTAGCTTACGAGGAGTGGTTTAAAATCGATCCAAAGTTTTGGCGACAAGCAAACAAGGGCTCAAACAAATAGACACCACCAGTTAATATAAAGGATTTAAAAACAAAGCTTTTGACTGTAAATCCCTTATATATGAGACGTAACTAAAAGTTTTGATTATGTTCAATATAAAACACACCACGCAAAAGACTAGCATAAACATTTACAGATCGGTAAAATATTATAAAAGTGTGTTCACTATAATACGCACAACACAGTGCAACAGGAAAATATTAAAAAAGTATGTTCAATATAATACGCATCACGCGATAGACTAGTACAAACATGTAGATCTACATGCTACATAGAGATACATAGAGATAAACTTAAATTCATTAATTTAATTACATTATATTCGATCGATCTGAAAATTTTTATAGAATGCAATGTTAGGTGACAAAAGTCTCGATAGGTTTCCGGGAAGTTGGTCATTTTTTACTTTTGTTTTTCCACGAGTGGGACCACGAGTGGGACCACGACAGACATAAAGACAGACAAGATGGCGAAGTTAATATAAATGATTTAAAAATAAACTTTTACAAATATAATACGAACAAAAATATTAACTTCAACTAATCAGACCTATAATAGAAGATGCATCTTCCTAAGGGGAAAATGAGATTTTTCCTTACAATTAAAAATACATTGAAATCAACATCTATTAACGGAGATTTTTATTTGTTTTAGAATGCGGGCAATAAGGACAATACAATCATAAAAAATATTTATTTATTTCCTGTCGTCTTTGCACTGATATCAATAATGCCATCAAAGACATTTTATTAGTGCTCTTCGTTATTGCTTTTGTTTTCTTTTTTCAAAGATTTAGCCCTTAAAGGTTTGTTTTGTGTTGCCAAACTAACGCAGACGTTCCCTAAATAAATACACGTTTAGATATATGTATACAATTTAGCGACTTTAACATTTTGTTTGCTAATAATGTCATCATTTTTAATTTTTAAAAATGATTCATCGCTAACGCTTCGTTTCAAAAAATTTAAAGGGCAACTAAATTTACTTGAAACACATTGCTTTCATGTGGAGTAAACAAGTCGCAAACAGGGGGTAAAAAACTTTTTGCTTTTTTCCTCTGCAATAAATCATATTTTTAAACGTATGTGACAAACATATAGACGTATGTGAAAATCAAAATTAAAGGTTTGTTGGTATAAATGTAGAAAATGACAAAAATAAAAATCTATTGATTCACGTAATATTTATGAAACGGGAGATGTATTTTCCTTCCAACACATTCAGTTTACTTTTACATTTGTATCATTATTTTACTAATAAATCAATATATCATAAAAAGCTGATGCATGCAGTGGCGTAAAAATGGGTCGGCATCGGGGCAGTTGCCAAGGGAGCCAGCTCAAAAGGGCGCCACTAAATTTCTAATTTTAAATTTGTATTGAAATAAATACCGTCGGACCTCTCTAAGTCGAACTCAAAAGGACCCGAAAAAAACCTCGACTGACGGAGTTTTTGAGTTAGGGAAAATTGCGTAAAAGGCGCCGATTAATCAAGGACAATGTAGATATTGAGAGGCTGGCGAAATAGCCATACCGGCTAGTAGGCTTGACAGGAAAAAGAGGCGGTGTTTATGTTTCATATGAAAGGAAGCACACTTGATTTGACATGCCGATACAAGCCCGTGAGAGGAGACACCTTCCCTCCCCTTCCCCACTTTACTCCCTCCACAGTGGGATTGGGGGAGTAAGATAATATCCCGTTTTATCCAGCAATTTATTTGGTATTATTTCGTAAATAATATAAAATAATGCAAATTAGTTTTGTTACTTACTAACTTATGCATTTTTTTATATTCATGCTAGTATGACTCTCACTGTCAGACTACGTAATTATTGCCATAAATAAAATAAGGGAAATTCAGTTATTTTCTCTAACTAATGAAAAAATCTGCAAAGCTGAAACTTGTCAATTTATCAAGAGTGCCAAAAATAAATAAGCCAAGGGTGCCAAAAACCTAGTTACGCCCCTGAATGCATGTAATGAAAACAATAAGAATATACATTAAAAAAAAATACATTTTTTTATAAGTTGAATGCCGCTAGGAAGCGTTTTAAGGATATTTCTCAAATTAGTGTAATTTTAAAACATGTAAAAATATTTTTAAAAATTTAAATATGGTCATTTATTTCATTTACTTTTACAAAATGCTGATAACTGTCAAAATATTACCCAAACTGAATTTCCCAACAATAAAAAAATATTATCAGACTTAATTTTGTCTAGGGGATTTTAGCTTAATCAAGAATATATTAAAATGGCTATAAAATAGATTAATTTATTAATTTCAGCTTCAAAAATCCTTAAATAAATTCTTTAAAATGTTTCTTCATACACATGTGATGACTTAAAAGACTTTCAGCTATCCAAATCTCTTTATAAACAAACACGTCATTTCAAAAAAATACCTTTGCAAAAGAATGAAACGTTAAATGATGGCTTGAAATTACGCTACTCATGCTTTAAACCCTTTAATATCATTAAGTGAAAATACGTAATAGTGAAACGAAATTTCTTTACCTCTGCTTGTGCCCAATTTGAAGATGTCTCTGACATTTGAAAACAGAATCCATCGAAATACGTTGCGTTTTTCCAAAAGAAACATGGATGCCCAATAGTATCTTAAATGAAAATTATTTTGAACACATTTACTCTACATTAAAATTTGAAAAATGTAAGAAATACTTTTGGAAATATTATAATGTGCATTTTGACCTTTGTCAAGTTGTACTTTACACTTATATAGCAGATACCATGAGTTTTAAAATAGGGTATTTCAATTTAACTTATAAAAATATAACAAAAATAGTTCCTTTAGCTTTACGCTTTTAATAAATATTTAGCATTCATGAAGTTTCTCTATTTTTGTGAAAAAAAAACAAAAAAAACACTGTTTGCAAAAATTGTTCACCTTTACGCTTTATATTCTTCAAAATATTTTACCTTGAGTTTCTACTTTATTGTTTATTGGGCATGGAAAAAAAATTTACTAACAAAATCTTATTGTTAGACATGACTTATTTAAATTGTATAAATTTCCTATGTCAAGTTATCGATATTCCTTTAAATATCATGCTAGTAATTAATTTTTTATTGTTTTACACACAGGGTCTTGCGCAAATATTTGTTTTTTTATCTATTTTTTTTCCACCCTTATTTTTATGTAAAAGAGTGTCATATGACACCAGTTAGTATGTGAAACAAACGAACTATTTTATAACATATATATTTATTTATATATACATTTAAAAAGCACATTTTCAAAGAACTAAATCTCTTGAGATTTAAAAAAAAATGTTATATGAAATAGAATCTTCCAAAGTTACATCCAAATATCCAATAGGTCGCCAGTAAAATAAGATTGTGTCTTGCCACTGCCATTGCTCAGCCTGTATGCCTGGTAAAGTTACTTCTTCATAATACCATTTCCTTTCTGGAACGTTATAATCAGTTCAATCTTGACTTCGTTGCTAAACATTTACCGCTGCTTCTTTGATTTATTTTTTCTCTTCATGGGAATTCTTTAAACATAACTTTTATCGATGACACGCTACGTGAGTACATTACACGTCACAAAAGAGTATTCGATTTCTTGTCTTTTAAAACAAACAAACAAACAAAAAACATTTAATGGCAATGTTTTTACAGAATGACAAATGAGTGTTCGATTTTACATTACGGAAAGACAACACCTAAATGCTTTTTTTTTACATAATGACTTGACAAAGGCAAACTTCAAAGTGATACATATGACAATGATATGAATAGTGTAATTTTTTTTATTTTGTATTCTTTTTTTTCTTATCAATCTTTACAATAAAATCCTAACTCTATAGAACATGTTGAATTAATTTTGTTTGATATCTCTAAAAAAAAAGTAGTTTAAAATTAAGCAAGTAAACGTTAGGATAAAAAAAAATTCTCATTCTCAAAGAATGTCCCTCGGATATTAAACGACCAATCTCTCTTAAAGTTGCGTTGGTCGGCTTTTATGTTAAAGGGAACAAAAATATGTTTTCAGTATTAAATATCCTACATGGGGAATAAAATCAGCACCCCCGAGGATACTGCTCTTCATGGGTCTTCCCAGAAGACCCCCTCCGCCACCCAGCATCCTAAGGGACTTAACAGTTGAAGAACCCACACGAAACGGTCGCTTCTGAAGCGGCTGCCTGGGCATCAAGGACATAAAGTTGAAAATGCCTCCCACTAAAAATGGCCTCACAAGGAGGGGTGAAATTTGCCCTACTTCGACTCGCTACCACTTCGGCGCCACCCCGGCCAAGCATACGAGTCTCAATGGTTAGGACCACCACATAGCGGGGGATCATCAATGACCTACCTAGGGTGTGACCCCCACCGGAAGGTTTCCTCAGAGCGGTCAGCTCCGCAACCCTAATCGTCTGTCGACTCACGTAGAGGCCAACCCCTTTTCCGCAGTTTTCAGAATAAATGTAACGTTCAATGCTCCATTAAAGTTTACGTTTTGTCTTACAAAAGAATACTTACATATTCTTTGGGCCATTGATCTGAAAGGAGTACAGACATAAGGTTTATATGCCCAAATGTTGTTTCAGTTTGAAACGCAAATGAAGCGCTTAAAGCATTCTTTGAAGTCATTACCACCCACAGCCCCCCTCCCAATCATCCATGACATGATGACGGGAACGCGTAGTTTATTATTGGCTGAGTAATGGATGATTAATGGTGCGTTCTTTGTTGAGCACTTCTGTAATCTTAACCTGATTTTTTTACTCTAAAACAATTATGCAGTCGTTAAGAAATCACATTAATTATTAAATACTAGAACAATTAATTGTTTTGGCAAAATTAACTTATACCAGCGGCGCAGCGTGGGCATGTGCCGCCCGGGGCAGAACACCGGTTCTTCCCCCCCTCTCCCTCCCTCCAGAAAATTGTGTTTATGTTTTAAGGAAAATATCATTTTTATTAGAAAGTAATGACTAGGACACTAAACATTGTTATGTTAGAAATGAATAGAAAAGCCTTCAATTTCTTGAATAAAATTGAAATTTTCTTCTTTGCCTCATATCACTATCTTTGATGTCTCAATGTTATCAGCCACGCCATGATCAATACCCAAAATATAGGTTTACAACTAGTCAATTCTTGGGTATTCATTATTCATTTTAACTACATTGTTTTAAAATGTTTTCGCATCTTAATAACTTAATTTTAGATTAATTTTAGATAAGCTTCTGTCACGTCTTGCATTACTTCTGAAAGGTGTGCGCAATATTCTAAATAGTGATATTGTGTCAGGAAGGGTAACTTCGAGCTTAAATTACTTCGAGACGCAATAATCGTCTGTATAGAAGGAGCGTCTGTACCGTATAAGATAATTATCTTTGAAAATTTGAAGGAAATAAATCAAGTGGGCTTCAATTCATTAATTCATTGTTTTGCCGTGATGTAAAACAGTCCTTGCTTGACAATGTTATATGAGATACTTTGAATTTAAATACTTAAATTTGAGGGAAACATTTGAAATTCCAGTAGAATAGTTGGTGTAGGAAAATCATATATGTTTTCCAAATTCATAAACTGCGGAAACATCAGGTTAATTTCTGCAGTAACATCGTCTTAAGAATAAAACTTTCTTATTAAATGGCTATAAATTCGCTTGGATCTAAAAAAAATTTGCCCCTCACGTTCTTTTACAGGAAGGTTCGAATAAATGATAAGGTCTTCACATGACACTTAAGCCAATTTAAGAGCATTATTTAAATATTCCAATAGTTTCTCCGAGTAGATTCTCTTTAGCATTTTTAACACTATACTTGTGTAAATAATTTAGGGCATCATTGACTTCATAACTTACACGTTTCTAGATAGTATAGATATGTTTCCGAATGTTAACAACATATAGAAAATAAACAAATTTCACTGTGTCTAGCGAAGTTCCTTGGTATGTTCGTGGGTTTAGCTTTTCGTCTGTCTTCGTCAGTTTTCCATAGCTTTCCAAATAACCTCAAATTGCCTCTAGAGTTTATTTACTATTTTGCATCTGGTAGTCTGTTTAACGCTTTGCCTGTAGCAGCAATTACATCTTTCCATTGATTTGTGCAGATGGAAAAGAATGCATAACAGCGTTCTAGTGTACTAAAATAGTTAACGAGTTTGTTTCAGTAAGAGCAGCTTGTAAAAACAAATTAGGTATAATGAACTGTTTGAGCAAGATTTAAAAATTGAAATGTATGTCTTTGAATCTTTCTGGAACTTCTGTAAACAATCCAGTCATGAAGAAGTATCAAAATACGTTATGCCTCTGGATTACTGTATTTTAAGACAATCATTTCTTGAAAAGTCATTTTAAAAAATGTCATAAGCATATAATTTGATTTTTTTTTCAATTAAATCTCTTGAAAGATTATTATATTCACTCTTTAAGTATGGCACAAATTGAATTTTTGACACAAAAAATTAATATTTTATTGTATTAAAACCTCTTGAACGACTTTCCTATTAAAAAAAAATATTTTCACTGATTTAATTATTATAGGTTAGCATATGTAAAGATGACCCAAGTCATGTCAACTAAAATCTGAGCGCTAGTTGCGTAAATTATAAATAAATGTTTTGAAATTGGAAATAATTCGAGGTAATCCTTGGGAAAATATTAAGAATCGCTTGATTTGTGTGTGTGTATGTCACTGCAAATCATCAGTTTCAACATGGAGGTAGAGAATTGTTAGACATACACAATTTAAAGCTCTGGGGTACGCCCCTGTGGAAGAGCTCTATGATTTTTTTTTAAACCATCCATTTCTTACTCAACAGAGCGTGAAGTTTAACTTTCGACAGACGTTAAATAATTTCGAACACGGCCATTCATCGATTTGTATTGCTTTCAAACGACTCCATTGGTGGACGGTAATAGAAGAAGTATAGGAAAGCCCTATAAGACAATGCAAACGGTTCAAATATAGATAATAATCTAACAACACACATGGATATCCCATTTAACCACATACAAAAATAACGGAACGAAAAAAGAAATATAAATATTTCAAATTTTTTTTAGGTCACCAAGAAAATTCCGATCATTTAAAGAGAGACAAAAATTGTAATTTACTTGGCTGAATGCCTGTTAGACAATTGTAAAAACAAATTACAATCAATAATCCCAGACATGAAATCTATATCAGTTTAGAATTCAGCCGTTTCAATGTTCTTTTTACAAGATTAACCATAGACAATTAAATATGGGAGTAATATCAATGCGATAAATGTACAACATGCGTTAACTTTGGTTTGAGAATGTCGATACTAATAGGAAGAAATAAACAAAAGAAGGGAAACGCAAAGACAAAAAATTAGAGAGGTAAAGAGACAATTGGAATAAAATAAATATATTGACAATTTGATCAAACACAAGAATCGATGAAGAAGCTTTTAATATAAGATAAGATGTAAGATAGGTGAGTGTGTGACAGAAGAAGAGAGGTTGTGAGAGGAAGAGAGCACGGAGGGAGAAAGAGATAAAGTGAAATAAAGGGAGAAATTGAGAGGGTTCTATGAAGGGATCAAGTTGTGAATAATCGATGAGTAGAAAGCCTTTTCAGGAGCGGAGCAGTTTTAATTGCCATTCGTTCAAAAAATTCAATTTAATTAAACAATGACCAATAACAGTATAAACACAGTATAAACTTGTTAAAAAGGAATACTGCTAAAGAATAACAATAAATAAAAAATAGTTTATCTTAGATACGAACTTGGTAAGAGTTTTCAAATCCCACATTTGAACATGGCTGATGATACTTGTGTGTGTGTTCGTTTGTTTGATTTTAATTTTTAGTTATTTATTTATTTTTTATTTTAAAAAAAATTATAATATATTTTTTTTGCAAATGTAATCAAATGCCAGTCTACACAACTGAATTGTGACGCAGGAAGTGACAAATTCCACTCTAAGATAAGTGGAAAAAATAAGACACAACATCCACAGGGTATTTTTGACTTCTACAGCTTACAGATACAAAAAAAATTACAACTGGTTGTCGCTTCATGCTGAACTTCAGTGGTTTGGAAGGCCCTTCACCACCCACAGCCCTTACGATTGCATTACACCCTGTTTATCTCTAAACACGTATGCAATTCAATTTCACTGTTTGTTATTGTTTATTTTTTCACGTGACAGTTAAGTCCACGCGTTGACGCCATCCGTCGATGTACCGGCGTGCTTTTGTTTACATTTTGCGTGTCACGCTGAGCTCTGTCCAGCGATCGGTGACAAGACCTTCCCTTCTCCCATCCCCCCCTTCCGGTTATAAAGCAAATGGGAGTTAAGACAGATTCAGTCTGTACATGTTGGTCGCGTTTGAACATCATCAATACTTTTAATTATGACTCATATATATGGTATTTATAGTCAAAAACCATGTTTTTACGGGGTTTTTTATTATATAAATAATATTATATCTAATAACTTTTATTAAAAATTATTGAACCTGATTTTATACGATGGAGAATATTTAAATTGATTTCTTTAAAATATTTTTCTATTCCAAATTCGTTTCTTAACCATTTTTCAAACTTTGCATTAAAAACTAAAACAAGCTACAGTTTCTTTCGACTTTTGGAAAATATAATTTTTTACCATTTAGAGTTATAAGTAGAAGTTTAATTATGTTTTTATTCCAAGTTTATTTTCTTTTTATAACAAAAAGGCCAGGCTGTGTTATAAGTCATATCCATCAATCCAGTCGTTCTTATTAATATCTGTGTTAACCCACCAACCCATATAAGATTCATGTGTTTCGGTTGGTTCACCAGGTAGCCAGTCATCGAATGTGACATTGTCATTGTTGGTAAGCCACTGGAAGTTTTTTGAAGTGGGGTCATTTCTTGCCCCAAGAAATACGAATGGTTCGTACATGAATCCTGTTTAACATGTGTTACTTATCTTTTTTAACAGAAAAGAAAAAATTCGTATGCTGCTTGACTGAAATATGACTTCTTAAGCATCATATACATTTTCTTTTCTTTTTATCTTCATTTTAATTATTATTTGTGTGATATCTTTTTATTTAAAATAAAAAATGTTTTTAAAGTTTTCTTTTCTTTCCAAAAATGCATATTATAAGTAACTTAGGCTCATGATTATTTTAAATAAAAGAAAATTATTTTAATATTATAACTATGTTACATTTTTATAGCATCCAAATAATAAAAAGAATTATTCCCTTTTCCGACCATGATTGCTTATGGGGCATGTGATGCAACGATCACAATTTTCTATAGCCACAGCAAATGAAGAAATTGTGTGGCTAGCACAATGCACATCCGCCTTTGCTTTAGTGCAATTATTGTAAATTTGGTGCTGGGACGCCCTTTAGCCACGGGAACAAGCACCAACCATCACGGAGAATTGGACTCGTAACTCCAGATACGTCAGGCGAGCGCGCTGCCACTTCACCAACATGCCCCATACATTTGTAAATTACGGGGTCCTTTTTAACTTACCCATAAAACATTATTCATTTTTTAAAATATATTCAAATTAACAAGATGCCATTTTTATTTTACTTGTACATTCTCTGTGTATGCTATTGTCAATTGTTGCAAAGTCATTTTGAAGCACTAGTAAAGTATTTCTAGTCCCCTTTTCAGACTTAATTTTATTGAGCCATGGCTTACGAGCAAGGGATTGTAAGGCTAGCGCAATGCCCATCTGCCTTTACTTTCCCCAACCGATGTCAGGTACCCATAGGGATCTAGGTGAACTTGGGGAGCACCGAGGCTCGAAACCGAGACTCTCTATAGCCTCTGTACGGCAGCCCAACCTACCGCTAGACCACCGCGCCCCATGAACTTCGCATTGCTATTTGAAAACTGACAGACACCTGTATCTCCCATTACAATACAATACTCAAAAATTGTATTTTATTTGCACTAGTTGTTTGCTTTCATGTGCAATAAATGTTTCCGGTTACACTAAAGAAGGTAATCAAAGGAAAGTAATTTAAAATTAATGAAGGAACAAATGATCATACTTTTTTTTCAAATATACAAAATAAATATCAATAAAAGGTGGCTATAGAAAACACTTGTTCATGCCTTACAGTTTTAAGCCCTTGTGAGGCTTAAAGAAGAATAAAAGTTTTCAAAAACATTCTATACATTAAAAACTTGAGCTTCTCTATAATTTTGCAATACTTTCTAAGTTTCTACTTACTCGGAAAGTACCAAACGCCAGTAACGTTTTCTGTGTAAACAGCAACGGCGTTGATATTGCGTAGATATATCATTTTCAACATCACAGACGATTCGCTTTGTCCGACAGTTAATATATTTTGTGAGCCGGACAAGTCCACTTGAACAAAAACTCGCTGCAAATGAAAAGATAAATCTTGGCGTGAATTGATTAAACATTAGAACAAACATTTGAGGTGAAGACTCATCAGTGGGTGTTAAGATGATATAGATCTAGTTAGTTTTAATGTCTGTCGTGTTTCTCGTAGACAATCATTGCAAATTTCTTCAGAATAGTAATTGTATATTTGGATGATCAACTATGTATCAAAATTTCAGCTCGATCGCATGTACCGTAATTAAATTATTGAATTTTTAGATTATTTTATTTATCTCTATGTATCATGTTAAATTTTTGAGATAGAGTGTCGCGGTGTGTATTATATTGACAATACTTTTTATAAACATATTCCCGATCGTTGCGCATTATATTAAACACGTTTTACGAGACATAACTAAAATATTGTATTTTTGGATTGTATTGAGCTGCGTATTATAAGAACTTCTTTTAGTTATGTCTCGTACATAAAGGATTAAAGTTAAAAACTTTGTTTTTTACGAGTTCTTTTTATTTATTCTTAATTAAGTATATACACTTTTAAAATATTATTTTATTTATCCGTTTGATATAAAAAAAGATTTAACACAATTCCACGAAGGTTTCTAGCAAAATTGTTTTTTTTTAAAGTAGCACTAAATGGTTTCTTTGAATTTATCCTTTTTACTGAGATCATTTCAAAGCGACGGATCAAGTAGTGAATAATAAAAAAAAACTCGACCTGATGGAAGAAAAATTGTATGTGTTAAAATAAAGACATGATACATTTCAATCTTGTTAAAGAAAAATAATAAGATACATAGTAGTCTTGACGTTACGTCAAATCATTACCCTCTGTATAAAGATATAATAATAATAATAATAATAATAATTGATAATTTATATAGCCCTGTATCCAAGTAAAGAACCGGGCTCACAGCGCTTTACATGGAATATTACCTTGCATGATTATATTGTTAAAGTAAGAGATAATAATTTACCTTATTGCAGTTCTATGTCGTATTTGAGATGTTGCGAATAAAATAGCAAACCATTACGTCTGGTAAACACATCATCATTTGCATTGTGCCTTTTTCCCCACTGTATATACACAAAAATGATTAAGAATTTATATTTTTTCTTAAAAAATTGGAATTTTAATTTTAAAAATCTTTTAAAAATCGTATGAAATCTTAGTGAAATGAGAGAGCTGAACATAAATATATTAACTTAACAATGCCTGTGCGATTTTAAGTAATATATAATTACTTAACATTTTTCGCGGATAAAGAATCTCACCAAAAAATAGACGTAAAAATGATTTTTTTTCAGTTTTACCATTTTTATTTACATTTCCTTCAAATTCAGTGTCGGAAAATGGTCACATCTTAAAGATTCAGAAATTGTTTTTATTCGTTATTTATTATATAAACCCAAATGTCTTGGATACGAATAAAAGAATAAATAATATTTCTACACATTTCTACATTTTCTGACATAATCGTTGCATATTTTAGCGATATGTATCTAAAATTGTGCTAAAGAAAGATGAATCATGTTGTGCAATAATTTCTTTTAACTTACATTAACAACTCAATTTCGTAGTACCAATCTCTTGTAACATTACACAACACAGGCTGGTTCGCCCTACAGTTGAAGTTCGTTGCTGGGGAAAACTTTGAATTGTAGAGATAAATCTTCGCCACGCCACAGGTCTAAAGGTAAAATGTAATCAAATTGTCATTATGCACTAGAATTATTCCATAGTCTTTCGTGAATGTCAGTGTATTAGAAGGTGTTTACACTAATTTCTGAAATGACGAAACAAATTTTAATATGTCTCCATACATGTCTGTTTACACTTGTATGTTTGTGTTGTTGGTTTAAAGATGTCATACTGTAAAGAAAACATTCCAGTGTTATTTCGATTTTGGACAAGTACGTTTAATAAATGTTACTTATTACACCATAAATTTCAATTTTTGGCTTTAATCGAAATTAACGATGAATTAATTGTTAATTTTTCAAAGGTTAACGATTAAATTTAAATTAATCGTTAACAGCCCTAAATATATATAAGAAAAAAATTGAACTTAATATTATATTACTAAATGAAAGATCTTATCTTTTATTCAGTACAAAAGATCATTGCGTCCTACTCTTATCCACTATTATAGACAAAAGATGACATTGAAATAAGCTCATTGGTACTTGAGAAATGAGTAGCAAAATTTAAAAAAAGAGAAATCCTTTAAAATATTTCTATAAGTGTTACACTTTAATACATTGCACTTAAGTGCAACCTTGTAAAGAGTACCCTTTAACAATCAGGAATGCTATAAATATTGAGTTCAAATCGAAGGTGCTCGGGTAATAGCTATCAATCCCATTAACCACCTTTTATTTCCTAACCTAATATATCTCCTTATACACCAGATATGACAATCTGGATTAACCTTTACGACATTTTATGTGTGAGTCCCTTCATGCTGCGCTTCTAATGCGTGTCTAGGAATGCAATCATTATGTTCCCTTCTTTGATAAGATAACATCTGTAGCCTAAAAAGAAAACTATACAAAAATCCCTGAAAATACCAATATTTAAAAAAAAAGAAATCTAGACTTAATTACATGAAAGTTCCCCTTTACAAAAAGCTAGACTAGATAATTGAAAATATCAGTGTTCTGGAAAAAATTACATTAAACAGATCCCGATATTTTAAAAAAGCAAGCCTCTCTAAATTACCTGAAAGGTCGCAATATCGTCTCTTAAAATATTCATAAGTTTCCATTTTACTGAACTCGGCAAGATTTGCATCCAATGCTTTACAAAATTCCTGAGAAAAAAATAAGGTTCATTGCGTCATTCAGAGTTACTTATACGTTTTTAGAAATCTGTAGATGAATGTCGTGATTACAAAATCGAAAAGTTTGTTAATGATTTTGATTAAAGTCTTATGTATGGTATTTTATTAAGACTCTTGATATTGTCAGAGGTTACAATGCTTTTTAGATGTAAAGTCATAAAAATGCACATGGCATATTAAAGTAAGTTGTCTTATCTATACAGACGCTCCTTCTATGCAGAAGATAGTTGCGTACACAGACCAGGACAGATGATCTGTTAGGCAAGTGAAGCAGCGTTCACAGGCCACGGCTTTGTGGGTTCCACGCATTACCCAGCCGCCTAACTACATGTAGTGTTAGGTACCCATTCGGAGCGGGGTGACTCAGGGACGCAGACGGATTCGAAAGTGACCATCGGTACGACAGTCCAGTGCACTGACACTCGACCACCGCGTCCCCATTAGAAACAAGTTAGAAACGAACGTACTACTCCCGCCCGCCAAACATTTTAAAAAACCATTTTTAAACAACTATAAATTGTGGTTTTTATTCCATTTGCCTCCCCTTGTCGAGGAAAGAAATTATGTTGTAAAAAGATGTCCTCAAATTTAAAGGAAATCGAGTTCCTCCATGATTTGTGTTGTTTAAATAATGCTTTTTAGAAATAATCAACCGAGCTATGATTCAGCAATGTGTCAGTTGCAAACTACTTAAGTTAATTTTCGAAAAATGCATTCAAGTCTTACGGAATCTTTAAGGGTGTCTATTATTCTTATCTCACACCCACCCTCTATACCATCACACATGTTTTACATTATTACTTTAATTGTCAATTTTTATCATCAGCTTATATGATAATTTCGTTGCAATCAGCATATAAAAATCTCCGTTAAGTAAAAATGAATACATTCTTAAAACATATAATTTGGTATTCATTATCTAACGCATCCAAAACAATCGTGCATGATTTTTAAAGATAGTTCAAGATTCAGGAATTTCACACGGGCGACCATTGTCCAACTTGTCACATAATTACGTACGCTGCTTACATTATTGCGAGATACGTATATCTATTGTTTAAGTCTTGTCTAATATATTACAGAAGGCGGTCGGTTTATTTAATCTGGGACCTAAAGTGCAGCTGTAAAACCAACCGTCGCTTGGTCCCAATGCTCTACATTCTGTTTAAAATAATAACAAAATCCGTCATATATTTCCCCATCAGGCATATTAAATATCTTGCAGGGATTTCCTACGTCTCTTAAAAGAAAAAAAAAGATAACTAATTATATGATAATTCTGATGGCTTTATTTTTTAGCACCAACGTTGTCCATGCTAGACTACTATGATCGTTGCTTTCTGATTTTCAAAAAATATCACTAATAAAAATATCTTCACATTTTCTTTTTTGAAATTTGTGTTTTTTGCTACACTCTTTTAAAATTTTTCGAAGAAAGTTTGATAATTTTGGAGCTTCCGATTCAAAACAGCTCACGTCAAGGGACTTACTCTTACATCCATCAACTCTGAGAACTTTCAGAACTGATTGCTTAAAATAACGTAGTCACTTTGGGGATCCATGTTCCTTGAGTTGAATATTAAAATCTTTTGGATAATTTAAAACCTCCTTTCGAAATTTTGATTGGGGCGGGATGAAGAAAAATAAGCTATTTCCCAAACTGAATTTGAAATATTTCAAATTGATTAGTTTTATGTGAACAAACATTGAGTGCTATATTCTCTTAATTATTTATATAATTTTGTATTATTATTAGGGCATTCTTGAATTAACAGCAAACAATCACTGCCATTATCATCAACAATATGTTTGTAGTTAAGATGCGCTTTGGATTAGCAGGAATCAAACAGTCTATACCTTAATATTTTAACCGTTTATCAAAGTAAAGCTGTTAGAAATAAAGTATTTCCTCTATTAATAAAAAGGCAAGCATATCTCCCACACTAAAATTAAAATATAATAAACCACTGGCATAACTAGGGTTGGTATAACACGGTGCGGTTAACACATGGAGTAAACGCTCATCCGCCCTGTCCGAACTTCCAAATTGGATTTTTTCCTTTACTACTTCCACAATACAACAGTTTAAGGATCATAAACCTTTAATTTCAAGTGAAAGTTAAAAACAATTAGCGACTGCAAAAAATGTGGTTTGGGTAGAGTCATCACTTAAATCTTACGCAGATCAAATGCTTTCTTTGGTCACAAGTAGCATTCGTCATGCTCGGTATTTCGATCTTTGTGTTGGAGGCTGAGATGTATTGACATAGAGTGTTGTTTTCCAACTGTGGTCTCTGTACTTCAGTACTGCTTGATAGCCATATCTGTTGGTTGGCACTATAAACTCGCTCGACCTACCAATCAAATTCTGAAACAAATGATGGCGGATGATGAGAATATTCATGGTTATGTAAATAAACATTAACAATCATAATACTTTTTTTTTGTAACAGTACTAATTTCTGTTAAGGTATTTTTAGTTAAGATTTTAGAGCTCCATTAAAAGCAGTACAAAATAAATAAAAATAATCCAGTTACTGAATATATAAATACAAATTTAAGAAAACGAAAACAAATGAGAAAAAAAATTATGTATGTTCCGATAAATTTCTTTAGCCTTTTTTAATCGTATACTGTTTGCAAATTCAATCTAATAAAAATATTTCCATTCTTACATGTGTAATGAAAGGATACTTTATTTTTCATTCTGTTGTATGTGGCTTTTTAAAGCAAATGAAAAATGATAAAAATATTAATTACTTTTATGAGAACACACCATATATATGTATGTAAGGAGTGATACAGTGTGATGGAAGGCTTGTTAATCGTATCCCTTCTCTTTTGATTCTATTTACTTAAAAATCAATGATCCATTTAAACCCCTAAAAATAGTGAGAAATATATAAAGATAACGAAAATTAAACTGTGTGTATGACCACATATTTTATTTTTGAAACTTGTGTGACATGGTACCTAAATTTAGTTGGTCTTAAAATAGTTAAGGAACGATAAAAAAGAAGAAAAAAACTAAGTTAATACATAGTTGTGGACATGAAAATAGAACAATGCTTTATATACAGAATATACAATTTTAAAGTTTTATAAGAAAATAAGGAACTCATCAGCAAAGTATAAATACATTTTTTTTATTCCTACAAAGACTCTTGAATCAATTATTATTTCTTTAATTATAGGTCATACACAAATATTAATTTAAAAAAGGCTCAAGATGATTCTTATCAAGTAACGTTTTTTGATAATCAACTAAATAACAGAGCAGGGTTTGTCTTAGGAAATGAAAGGAAACATTATTGTCAATAACATTCATTAAAATGTTAAGAAATTGGAAGCCTTGGATTACAAATGTTTCAGTTGTCGGATCTGTTAGAGTTCCATCTTGGGAAATGCAAGCGTCCTGGAAAATTGAAGATATATAAAGATGTGGCTAGAAACGAATTTGTGATTGTTTCTAGTGAAGTAAACGTTTGACATGGTCAGATTCGTTTCTCCATTAGCAAATTATTTTTTTGTTGCTTTTAGCGTTAAAAATAAATTGAATTTGTTTGCTAAACTATACAAACAAACGCTCTCAGAAATTACAAAACTGATACAATATATATTACAGTATTATACGAGATGATACTTTTTGCAAAGGCACCATAACTAGTTTTTTAATGACTTTTATAAACACAGCTAAATATTAAAAAGTGATCCTCTCGCGTCCAACGTTCTAGACTCACATGTCGGGGCATTTATGAAAGTGTCAGCTCAGGCGAATGTGGGATTTTTAATATTTTTTTTGAGGGGGGTGGGGAGTGGCGGCTATTATCCGCAATCTTTAACTAAACTTATCTTTTTTTTTAACTTGCATAAAATATTGCATTTTTTAATTAAGGTAGAGGGCAAATAAAAATGACGGTTAAACATAGGCTAAACACCAAACAGTGGTGGTGACACAAGATGGACTTTCACTCTTCTTTAGCGTTTTCATACAATTAAATATTAACGTCAATCGTTTTGTAAGGATCCCCAAAGATCGATTTAAATTATGCCACACACACTTAACATCTTATAAAAAAATTGATTTCCTTATGTTAACATTTGTATCGGATTACTAACCACAAATGTGGTTTCAGCGCTCTGGCACTAATTATGAATGGACCAATGGAAATTCACCCGATCATATTTGATTAAATATTGAATGCTCGAAAAATTAGTCACCGACCAAACCTAAGTTATTTTTATAGAAATCCTCTCGAATAACGAAGCGAATTATTTCTTGTGTTTATGTCCTAATGTGGCCTGCCGACGTACTCTTGACTAACAAATTTACATTAAATATCTACCATTGAATCACGATGTTTTTTAAATGAATTTATAAGTGTTAGAATCCATAAAAAAATGTTAAGCCTTATAAAAGTTTAATTTAACTATGAATGTATTAAGCACATTAACTAAGGTGCTACCTAACATTGGTCAGACATATACTAGAATATGCATCTTCATTTTGGGACTCATCCACCAAAGAAAATAAAGTTAAACTAAAACAAATTCGAATAGAAGCTGCCAGATTTATTACCGAAGAACATTTAAAATTAAATTTACAACAAATAGCTCCAGTAGTCAAGTGCCAAAACCTATAAATAATAGATTTCAAGTGTGAAGTGGATATTATACACAAGGCAGCTAATTCTAACCTGAAAAATTATACGAAACAGTAATGAAGTAGTACACTCAGATAGACATTTAAATTAAAGAAAGAAAAACAACTTTATTACTCCGTATCCAAAAACAAACAAAAATATTTTCGCATTCTTCCTGTCTTTAATTCTAGCATGAGCAAACGTGGAAAACCAACAGACTATTAAAATTTCAAACTCTTTTACACATAAACCACGGATTAGGCTATGAAGCATAATGTGTTCTAAAATATATGTGCGTCTTTAAAATAGTATATAATAATAAGAAAATATAAATTGCACTTATAATTTACAAAATTTGCAGTTTTTTGTTTATATATATTTTTTTTATTTTCAATTGAGCGATTTGAATGTTATTCGAGGCTCTAAATATTAATTTTAAAAATATTTTTATTAATTAAAAATATATTAGAACGTATTAGATTTCAGTTTAAATATAGAAATTTATTTCGTTTAACTTAACAAAACGATGATAAAAGTTAAAGTATTATCTTAACCTGAAAAAACTTACGTTGAAGATTATAATATCTTTTCATTTATATAATAGGATAATATTATTCAATAAAAAGCATTTTCAGCTGAAATATTGTTTACTAGCGTATTACCCGTTAAAAATTAAGGACGTTTTCAAAATGGATATATTTCAGTTTTTGTAATTGTCCCTTTTGCCTGAAAGCCGCATAGTAAATAATCAGAAAATGTAGAGACCAAAAGAGAAAAAAAATTAAATATCTTTTCCATATTGAACAATTTTATGCGGAAGTTTGAAAATATAGTTTTTTTTTATTGTTTTATTTTTTGCTGTATTTTATTCAAGGGTATTTTTTTTTAGCGGTGTGCTTTTAAATCTAGCGTTATGAACGGACATAGCAAAGTATATATTTTGATTATATATACTAAAATATGTGTTAAGAGAAAACCTCCAAGCCTAGGGCTCGTGTTATATAAGATTGCATGATTAATAATAATATAATCATGATAATAGTATATGCATAGTGAATTACACACATCATACACTGATACTGCAGCAAAGAAGTTTGAAGTTCGAAGTGTTTACAAATATTGCTGAGGAGTCAGCCGGACGTTAACTTGCGGCATTTAATAGTTCGCACCCATTATCAGTGCACCAATAATACAACACAGTGAGTTAAAAATAAATTATGTGACTTTAATCTGATCCACATCAAGCAAATCTGTGATTTGAAGCAGTTTAAGCTTCATTGATGATTATGACTTGTCAGTTTATTCGCCCATTTGTCCATACATTATTAGCACAACATTACCGAAAACATGTAAAAATAAAATGTAATTTCTACACATGTTAATAACAAAGAACTATTTATTTTGCTTGAACCGTAGTAAGCAAAGTTTGTCACAGGATAACAGAAAATATTAAATTATCAACTGTTTATCATATTTACAATTTACTATACACGATTAAGTAATTCACATACACGTTTTTATTATTGTCAAGTCAACACCTTTTGAAGATCTATTATAACTGATCAGTTTATGCGCCCATTGGTCAATACATTATTACCACCACATGTATCAAAAACATGTAAACGAAAAATTTAACTATTTGAACTTGAACTAGAACTATCCCTTAGCCCGTTGTTGGGTCGTTGGGGCACCATCGTGAACTGCTCACTAACACACGCAATTTGTCCCGGTCCTGTGCAGCCCTTTGAGAGTGGCTGAATGACAGGCTGGTCCACTCTTTGATATCGTCCTCCCATCTCTTCTTTTGTCTGCCTCTTTTCCTTCCTCACTGGACTGTGACTTGCAATATAATTTTTGCGAGACCTCTAGTTCTTGTCACGTGTCCGTACCACCGTAGTTTCCTCTTCTTAATTGATGTGAATAGGTCCTCGTAGGGGCCAATGACAGTACTTATTGTGTTGCGGACCGCTTCATTTGTGATGTGCGCTGTGTAGAAGATGTTAAAATATATTTCTGAAAAATCTCATCTCCAGCGCATTGATTCTTATTTGGAGGTCTGCAATGAGAGTCCAAGCCTCACAACCATACAAAAAGACCGACATCACCAGAGAGCACATTAGCCGGATTTTTGTTCTCAGGGAGAGCTTCTTACTTTGCCAGATGTGCTTTAATTTACTCAATGCTGCCATTGTTTGGGCTACTCTGGGAAGAATTTATGGCCTGTGTGGCTTTGTCAGATATTATGGCCCCTAGTTATTTGAAGGTGGAAACTTCTTCGAGTTTTTGCCCGTTTATCCAAAT
This sequence comes from Ampullaceana balthica, assembly GCA_944989445.1. Taxonomy (NCBI): domain Eukaryota; kingdom Metazoa; phylum Mollusca; class Gastropoda; family Lymnaeidae; genus Ampullaceana; species Ampullaceana balthica. The sequence continues at coordinate 72,648 of CALYLW010001382.1, read as the reverse complement.
CTCACTTGTGAATTTACTATTTGCCATGACCTTGGTCTTTTCTGCATTGATTTCCATGCCATACGCGTTTGTTGTTTTCTCTAGCTTTGCGATGAATTCTTTTAGTTCGTCCTCGCTACCAGCTAGGCCGTCAATGTCATCGGCGAAGCGTAGGTTGGTTATACTTCTCCCTCCGATGCTGACTGTTCCGACATGGTCTTCTAGCACATCTGTCATGATCATTTCAAGGAAGACGTTGAAGAAGATGGGGGAAAGTAGACATCCTTGTCTGACACCAACAAAGGTCTTGAATCAATCTCCCAGCTTTCTGTTGAAGAGTACTGCGCTGGTTGCTCTGTTGTAAAGGTTCTTGATCACCTCAATGAGGTTTGCATTTATGTTGAATTTTTGCATAGTTGCCCACAGTGCCGCATGCCACACTCTGTCGATCGCTTTTTTAAAGTCTATAAAGACATGATAGAGGTCACTCTGGTGTTGGAGAGTAACTATTTACAAATATGAATAACAAAGAACTATTTATTTTGCATGAATACTTTGAAGTAAACTATATTACTGGATAAAAAAATTATTAAAGTATCAACAGTTAATCGTATATACAATTTAATATACACTTTTGTAGGAATTGAAATAAACGTTTTCATTATTGTCAAGTCAGCACCCCTTCCAGTTCTATATTAAAAGCAAAGATTTTTTTTCAAAACTAGTCTAAGACGAATTAAAATATTACATTTAAATAACAATCAAACAAAAACCATTGTGGGGAGGAGTCCGATTTTTAAATATGTTATTTTTTTAAACATACAAATATGCAATCTCAAAGTGTATAAAAGAAAAAAAAATGCTAAACTAAAGCATAAGTTGACAAATTTAATTTGCATTTTTAGTAATGGTTTTGTAGTTCAAAACGCATCGAAACTTGACAACCAAACGACAACCACTTGTAAATTTAATAAAGCGAAAAACGAATGTTATACATTGATATAGAACATTTAATTTATAATTACGTACGTAACATTTACATAGACACATACACAAACATGGACATTTAATACAAAAAATAATAATAATTTTAATCACATCTAATAAAACATGGCTCTTTTTACTTCGTTCCATTTAAAAAGCTCAAATAATGACGTCACGTCACAATATTTTATGGCCAGAAACAAATTTTTTAAATCTCGAAAGTAATTTTTTTTCTAAATATTTATTTTATATGGAATTACCTCGCAAAGCGTCACGGACAGACACAACGTGACAGATTGCAAATTATGTTAGTTAATATGATTTCAGCTTCATCATGTCAATATTCAAGTGCTTTAAAAAGATTTTTTGTCAATATTAATTAACATTTTTTAAAATACATTTGATACCTTAAGCTGTCCACTATCTAAATCTCATTATAAACTGATACATTATTTAAAGAGTATTTTCTATAGGAATGCAAAGTGCTACGATAGCTTAAAATCTTACGTTACTTATTCTTTAGAACCGTTAGTATCACAAAGTGGTGATACAAAAAAGAGTAATGCGTATATTCTTTACCTGTGCTTCTGTCCTATTGGCAAATGTCTCTGACATTTGGTAGCAGAATCCATCAAAATACGTTGCGTCTTTCCAAAATAAACATAGATGCCCCATAGAATCTTAAATAAAAATATGTTTGAACACATAACTACGCACATCGTCTTGCTGGAATATTAGTGTTTGTTTTTTGGTGCGTATGTGAATGAGTACCAGTACCATATGCCACCAGATAGTATTTGAAAGATAATACAGTCGGACCTCTCTTTGTTGAACTTCACTAAGTTGAAAACCTATCTATATCGAAATAATTGTTAGGTCGTGGCCAAATTCTGAGCCTATTACCCCATTTTCCCTAAGTCGAAAACTCCGTAAATCTATTTTTTTCCCTGTCCCTTTGAGCTCAACTTAGAGAGGTCCGACTGCTTATCTTAAAGAACAACACTTTCCTTGTAATAAATAGGACTGTCTGATGCTTAAATAAGTTTTGTTTCATTATGAAAAGCATGTAGCTTGTGCTGTTTTTGGTTTAATTATCATTTGAGTGATAATGTATTTAGGCATTCACCCAATAACGACTAGATTTTTAATTATCCCTATTTTCGCTTCATGCATTGAATTTTTAACTTACACACATTTAATAAATTGAATCAGTTAAAATAATTCAGCTAATCACCAAACGAAAACAGAATTATTTCATCAAATCAATTATGAGTTTTGAATTGTGTAACACATTATTCATTTAAAATGCACACTTTAATAGAACTAAAATGTGTACGAATAAGAAATATTATAAGAAACTTAATTTTCTAAAGTTACACTGAAATATCGAAAGGGTTGCCAGTAAAATAAGATTATGTCTTTCCAGTGCCATTTCTCAGCACATGTGCCATGGACATTTACCTCTGCATAATACAGTTTCCTTTCTTGGACACTGTGATAAGCTCTATCAACGCTTTATTATCAAATGTTCATCACTGCTTCTTTTGTATATGGTTTCCCTTCATGAGGATTCTTTTACCTTACCTGTTATCGGTGAGACGCTAAGTGAATACATCACACGTCACAAACGGGGGGTATTCGATTTGTCGTCTTCTCAAGAAACATATTAAAATTAATGACCAATGGGTATTTGATTTGACTTTACGATCAAGACACCAATTACCTGCAATGTTTCGACATAATGACGCCACAGAAGCCAACTGCAGAAGAGGAAATAGTGATACGTTTGACAAGTGGAACAGTAATGTGAAGTTTTTCCTGGGTTTGTATTCTGTTTGCTCCCCTTTCCTTGCAACAAAATCCTAGTGCTATACAATGTATCGTTAATTAAAGATTGTTTAATTAATTTTAAAAATTAATATAAAAGTAGGCAAATAAATGTTAAAAATATTTTCCCCTATTACTGTGAAAAGGATCCGCCTCTGGTATTAGATGACTAAACTCTATAACAGTTGCGTTTGTCGGCTGTTATGTTCAAGGGAGACAAATATTTTTATAAACGTTATCTGAAATGTTCAATGTCCCACTAACTTTCATGTTTCGCCTGACAGATTCATTGAGACATTTATCTGACAGAGTACAGATATAAGGTTGATATCCCCAACTGTTGTTTTTTTGGTGATACGCCAATAAAGTGTTTAGTTCATTCTTCGAAGTCATTCACTCTTTGTCCGTAGCATGTTGACACGAGCGCGTAGTTCAATATTGGTCGAGCAACGAATGATGAAGGGGGCGCTGTGTATCCAGTTGTTTACCCTAAACTGATTACGCGATAGCTACGAAGGCACATTATTTATTAAATACACGTTCCATTGTTATTTCCAAAACAATAAATTATTTTTATAACATGGCATTTTAAATGTAAAGTTGAGCACCATTCCTTTTTTTTTATACTTAATTCTTTCTTTAAAATTTTGTGATAAAAATGCAATTAAATTAAAATTATTAAATCAAAACATTGTAAAATTTAAACAATCAACGTCTACCCCTACGACCCAAAAAAAACAAACTCACTGGACCGCATTAAAATTTTCAATCGTTGACCGGTCCGCGGGGGTAAAAAGGTTGGGGACCACTGGTCAAGAGTCTAGACTCCTATTTTTTTTCTTAACCACTTTTCTTTTTTTTTACAAAATGTTATTTTCTCTTTCTTTGCATAAGATTATGGCGGCTTACTATATTTTACGAACGCAAAGACAATGCTGGCCAGTTGGCGAGGCACGCGCTAAGAGAGGATTGTATGGTACAATGCCCAGCCACCGTTGTTTCCCTAAATGGTGTCATTCCCATTCGGAGCTGGGTGGACTTAGGGAAACCCTTAAACACTGGAACAAATTTCTACCTTCTCAGTTCTATGCTGGCAAATTAATTTCTAGCGTAACTGTGTAAACCTTATGAGAACTAAAACTTTGACTATAACAGAATTTGTTATTAATAATACTAATAACAATTTGCTTTCAATTTAAACATTTCACTTGTTATCTTCATTGTATATATATCATTTTTGCTCGGTTACACCAAAGCATGTATGTTGCATTTTACTATAGTTAAGTTATGTTTAAAATAGTATTAATTTAACCCCTTTTAAAGATATTTAGTAAAAAAAAAGTCCGGGGTTGAAACGTAATGAAACCATTTATTACCATGATTTGCGAAATTCGTCTGATATTTTTATTTTAAATAGTTCATTCTTTGGTTGAAAATAGCTTTGAAAATGCTGTTGTGTTTGCAATAATAAATTAACCCTTTAAAATTGTTCTTTTTTAAATCGTATCTATTTCTCTTACTTACACTTTCTTTTGGGTAATGTTTCCAATGTAAATTTTGTTTTTTGCTATAAATATTAACTGTTTGGAATTCTTAAAATGCTGGAAACAAACATTTTTCAATTTTACTATAAAAATAACAAGGATATATTTATGTAAAAAAGAGGAGTTATTATGTTATAAAAAATAGACTAAAACATGTGTTAACGTTAGCGTAAATACCTTTATAAGGTAAAATACACAAGGAATATTATACTAAATCAATAAATAAATATTTAAACAGCAATTCCTTTATAAACTTACGCAAAGGTGAATAAACAGAATGAGGAAAAGTTCGAACTATAAAAAAGCTCACGAAGATATTGTTTGCAAAGTCGCAGGTCGAAGATATTAAATACAATACACATAGCCAGCTTTGTGCGAGCAGTAACAATGACGTCATGTATCATTATTGGGAGAAAAAAATTAAAGAAAGGAAAACACATCTGGTATTTAATTTTGACATATATTCACCCAATACCTTCGACCGGGCTGGGGGTAGTTCTCGAGATCTCATTTTCTGACACAAAATTCTCCACAAAATAAGTATATAAAGATGTAACCATAGTTACTAGTTACTACAATAGTAAATGGCGCACATATCGAGTTTTCTCATGGCGGTTCAGAATAATAAAAAAAATACACAAGATTTAACCCTAAGATACTCCACCGTGGAAGCGTTTCATTACTATGTTTTAAGACACCACTTTCTTTCTCAACAGAACGAGAAGTTCAACTATCGACAACAATAAATAATTACGATCACCGCCATTGATCTATTTGCATTGTTTCCAAAGCCTTTGATAATGGCCGGTAATAGTAAAGGTACAAGAGAGCTAACAAGACACTGTATGCTGTACAAAAACGGGCCTTTTGTTGATTCAATTATAATCTAACAACTCACAGTGGTATCTCATTCCATGAAAGAACAATAACCCTTTAAAAAATTGTTGCAGCAAAATTGAAATGCTTTAAACATGTGTATAAGCCATCACAAACACTCGATTCAGTTTGAGTGAGAAAAAATGTTGTTTGTAAGAGACAACTTGGCTGTTATACCATGGTTAACGTATTATAATCTGATACATGACACAAATATGTACATACGAATGCAGACGTTTTATTGACATCATTACAAAATTTCATGTATAATTAAGAAGATTAAATATTTGAATACTATTCTTGTTATACATTTTTTAAAAAAATGTATTTAATAGGAATTGAGATCATTGATACTGATAGATTGAATGGAAAGGAGAGAAGCATGGTGACAATTAAATACAGAGCTAAAGAGAAAAGAGGAATACAACAAAGAGAGTGTCATTTTGATCAAACAACAGAATCAATAAAGTTGATTTTACGCAGTAAGAGAGGTGGGTGTGACAAAAGCAGAGAAACGGAGCGATAAGATGAGGGAGTGAGAGGGCAATGGAAAGGAAATTAACAACCTAGTTGTGAAATTTCTATAGTGTACAATGAGTAGAAACTCTCAAAGACCAAAGAAGTTTTGTTGCATAACATTACATTAGTATATCACTAGGGGTTTTAAGGCGCTATCGGCACCCACTTTTTTGGGGGTAAAAACCCCAAGTAAGTTATCCTTGTTTGATAAATATGAAATAATAAACTTCCTGAAATGTACACAAAGTATTTTATAATTATAAATCCTCAAATCCTATTTTTACATCGTTCCCCTTTCCAAAATTAAAATATAAGCTAAAACAATGACGTCAAACAATATTTGTTTTACAGCGCGTCTTTAATGTATAATCATTTTGCGCACCGATACACATCTGGTATTTTAAAATATAAGATCAAACGATGACGTCAAAGCGTTCCACATCCATACAGTAAGCCAGTGAGCCAGTGACTTGGACTATTATTGTATTTATAATAAAAACATTTTTTTAAAAAACTAAATAATTTAAAACGTCATTTTGATAAAAATTAATACATGTACTGGTAATAATAACAATTACAATAACATTCTAATTCTAAGACATAACCATTTTGCGAATTTTCAAATTCCGAAGATAACAATAAAAGATGTTACTTGTGTTGTATTTTTTAATACATTTCTTGCAAAACACAGATAGAATCTACATTTCAAGTTAATTAAAACTATTCTTCTATCAAAGGGAGTCTTCACTATTGGGTGGGGAGAGAGAGGAAGCCGTCACATCAAATCTAAGCGAAGTGGAATCAAGACACCACTACGACTATTTTTTTTATTTGTTCAGTTTACATATTTTGTAAAACACATATAAATAAAACTAACAACTGAACGTCAGTCATTTGGAGTAACCACACAACCTAACGTCTCAACTACGAATATCCCCCCTCTTCCTCCTGGAGTTATTTTCTGTGACATGTCAGATAGAGGGAGACGTCCTTGACATTTTCAAATGAAATTATGAAATTTATGCTCAATGGTGAAGGTAGGTAATTCCAACCCCTATAAACAGCTATAGGACTTGAGTTGGGTTATGAAAACGAAAGACCAATATGTCTAGTGACAAATGAAAAAAAAAGAAGTTATTTTGTTATATGTTATTTTTATAATTTCAAATCAAGATATTCATTGTAGTCACTACAATTGATTGGAGTACTTTTGTAAGAGTATTTTTTTTTAATTACTGAAATCGATATGATTGTTAGTATCCATAGTTATTCTTTTTCTTACTATTTTCGATGATGGAATTTCTTTATCACTCGTTCTGGTATTTCTGAAGATTCTACTCATATTTCCAGCGTGTCTATAGAGGTACAAGATAATGTTGACGATATCGGCTGAGGAAATTAGTGTTAATGAAAATACCGAAATGGCGATTCCCAAACCCGCCAATCCGTAACTGGACGGCCTGGGGTCCGGCTGGGACACTTTCGTCCTCTCATAGGCCCCCGTTTCTGTGGCGGGAACCACGAGATGTTGGCGAATGGATTTGGCTTCTTCCCGGGCGTGTTCGAGGGTGCGTGTGACGTTACAGCGGCAATTGCACCGGAAATTGGTCTTTAGACATCTGGACTGCAAGGCATTCTTTGAAATAGGGGACAACAATTCCACGCGAGGTTTCTTATAGAGAAAAAGCAAATTACCTTTTGTTATCTAGACTTCAAATTTTTACACAAAGTTTAAAATAACAATAAAGCAAATAAAATATTATACCTTTTTTGTATTAATATTTCTTTAATGCGCATAAGGCTCATTACAAAACAGACACATTTTTAGGGGGGAAATGCTATTTAATTGATTGATAAGAAAAAATGTATTTTAAAAAAATATCATAAACTTGCTACAAGAGAATGCCACTTACAGACAAACTCACCAACACATTGAAATGGCAAAAACAAATAAAAGTAAAATATTTTTATTTTACAATGTTAATAGGTAGACATTAACCCAATTTCGGAAGCGATATTTGATCAAAAGTGCAGTTCATCAGAAAATCATTTAATTAGAATTTCATCCAATCAGAGGCAAATCCTTTGTGGAGCACATTTGATCAAAAGCACATTAAGTTATATTTAGGTGTAAACAAGTTAACAGGCCTGCCAAACCATTACGATTTCGTCGGGATAACACAGATTATGTACCCCTGATTCCGAAACTCCGACAAGACCTTGGGAATTCTCTTTTTTTGACAATTAAATTGTTTCTCGTATAAAAATCCAAAAGCGACAAAAATAAAAATATTTAAATAATAAAAGTCGAAAATGGCTGCAAGTGATGTATTTTGGTTTTTCCCTGTACTTCCGTTTTCAAAACGAACCACCGAACAACGATCTCTAAATAATTCTACGTTGATCATCCGTTCGTAAATTATTCCTTTTAACCGGCTAATAAGAATAATACAGCTATACTGTGCCTTTTGTTTTAATTAAGTGTATACATTTTTTAAAACACCTGCTGAAATGTTTTTCCCTTTTCCAGTGACTGAGCTTGAAAGTGATAGTAATAGTACTATTAGTATTCTAACTAAACACATTTAAAACACGCCATTTTCGCCATTCAACGTTTTTGAAACAGTATCATTATTCATAAAAACACTCATCTCTTCGACCGTCAACCTTTTTGCAAAATATTTGTAGACTGTGCAAGACCCAATTATCCCTTGAAATTGGTGTCTTTAATGATAACAATAAATCTATTTTAATGCAAAAAATATAACCTCAATTAAATCTAAACGTAGTTAATCTACACTGTATGTAAGGGTCACGGTGATCGAGTGGCATGCGCGCTCGGTTGGCTAACCGATTGTCACCGGTTTGAATCCATGTGTATGCAAGGATTTGTTCCCGGTGCCTAAGGCATCCCTGAGCCACCCAGCTCCGAATTATTAGGATTGTTAACAATTGTTAGGGAAATAAAGGCGGCTCGGTAATGCGTGTAACCCTCATAGCCGTGGCCTGTGAATGCTGCATCACTTGCCAACAGACCTACATGGTCTATGGACGCATTAGCTTCTGTATAGATAAGACAATTAAAAATGTTCAGTAATTATTTTCACATATATTTAGGTCTTCTGTAGACACTTTAAAGAGATTAGAAGAAACTATATTTATTAAGTATGTATTTCTTAAACCAAAGACCACGGACAGGTTGTCAAGTACATTTTTAAGAACTGAGTATACAACTTACGGAACAGTTCGACCACATGTACAAAATTATATTCTCACTGCCATGTACGGAAATTCCCGTATTCGTCTTTCCATTGCCATCAATGTGAAGTGTTTCCAGGTAATCCAGGGTTAAGCGGGCGTTATTGCTAGGAAGGTATAAGAAAAACAAATTGATCACTTTGAGTTATATTGAAAAATGTATTTAAAAACAACTAATTAAAACGTTTACAAACAGTTTACTAAAGTAGTACTTTCATATAGTAAAGTATATATTCTGTGAAAATAAAAGTCGATGAATATTGCATTCACATTGTATAACCTTTTTAAACACATAATTCAAAATTAAATGTTCTAGAAGTGTACTTAATTTTTTGAATTTTGTACGTACTTTTTAAAAGAAAAACCTCGAATATTTGTAAATTTCTGCACCCAAGAGATCTCACGAAATTCTAAGTTCACAACGGTTTGTTTTTCCACTGCTGTTACTGTGAACTAGAAACAGATAGGTTTTTATTTTAAATAAAAACTATTTCATTTAGGGTTATATTATATGAGAAAATTAATTATAATTTTTGTTACCAAGGATACGAAATTTGGAATTTAAATACATGTATTGTTTTTTTTTAATTACCAGCAAAATTTTAATCTTATTTTAATACTTTAGTTATAGTTTGAATTTAATTTAAAAACTATATACACATTTTAAGATATTTGACATATATTTAACTTCAAATATACAGTTTATAAATCAGTATCTGACAGATGCAGACAAAATTCAGACAAAAAGTATACTTCTCTTATTTATTCACATTCTGCTTAAATTTCAAACACTGAAGAAACCTCTTAAAATTCGAAAACACAAGGAGCCTCCCGAATGTTCAAAGACAAAAGACTAATTGACAGGGGAAAAGAAATTATATAGTACAATTCAAATTCAAAAAAAAGCATTGACATAGTTGATTTGGCAAACTCATTAGTAGAAACACTATCATACACATACACTTACATAGTCTACATCATTTTTATCAAACTTTTTTAGTATTGCGGACCGGCAGGAATTTTTCCATAGCACCAGGGACGGTGAACTATTTTTCCTGTACTGAAGTGTTAGCGAAATGTCCTTTCTTGGTAACTTCTGCGGACCGGCATCGGATGGCGCACGGACTTGCACCAGTCCGCGGACTACCACTTTGAGAAGCACCATAGTCGATTATACAAGATTAATAACACAAACACTTACATGCTCTAGAGTACAAGACTCATTAACAAAAACACAGTCGATTATACAAGACTAATAACACATACACTTACATAGTCTACAGTACAAGACTCATTAACAAAAAACTCAAAGTCGATTATATAAGACTAATAACACAAACACTTACGTAGTTAATTGCACAAGAATTGTTGCCAGAAACACATAGTCTATAGAACAAGACTTACTGACGTAAACACATAGTCTGAAGAACAAGACTTATTGACGTAAACACTTACATAGTCTATCGTACAAGACTCATTGACAGAAACACAATAGCTCAGTCCTGTTTCATTGTTAGGAAGTGAGGCAACAGGAATGTCTTCCCCATCCTGTCCTAAATACACTGTGACGTCATGTGTTGAGTTTATAACAACGAAACTCGTTGATATCCCTTGAAAACAAATTATTTGGTTTAAATACATGAAAAATGTTCATGAAAAGATCGATTTCAGTTAAATAAACCTTATTATCAATTGACATAGAATAGATGTACATTTGTATTTTATACAATTTCCATGTAAATGAATTTGAAATGAATTAGAATCACTGCTCCTACTCGGAGTTAAAGCCTTAAGTTAAAACAGAATTTCAAATTAAACTACATTTTCGTATGGAACTTTTTGTGTGTGTGAATAGGCCAGAAAGAAAACACATATACTATTGAAAAGACATGCATGAAACTGAAGTACAACATGTATTAGCCGACACCACTCGACTCAATTACATACTAACAAAACAGTTACTACTAGTAACAATGAAATACGAATACACAACAAACCATTACGGGAAATAGATGCCAACTTATATATGTATTTTATAAGGTTTGAAAAGAATACTATGTGATATAAGATTTAAACTGACACAGAAACTACAATACAGCACCATGTCAATAACTACCCTCTGTAACTTGAAGCTCATCATCCATGACAAAATATCCATTATGTTTTGAGTTGGCCCATTTCATTTCTTCAGTTTTGTTATGTCTTGTATTGATCATGTGTTTGACCAACAAGTAGGCCATGTCTTTTTCATCTTAATAGTGGAATAAAAGCACAAAATTTATTGTAAACAAAACAATACAGATTTCAAATTAAAAGTTTACAAAATTCTGCTGGGTTATTGGTGCAAAATTAATACAATTACATTATTTTATATGAAGAAAGTGGGGAAATATGAGCGCCTAGGACGACAAAATATTTTTAAACATTAGAAACAAATTAATTCCTTAGAAATATGGGACATCAAATTCTTTTTTTTTACTTAATGACCAGGACCACCCCATAAAGAAATAAATAAATCATTTTGCACATTTACTTTTTAACTCAATGTTCGTCGATTACCAAACACATAGAGCAAAAAAAAATATATATATACATGTTTCAAAGTCAATGAAAATCAAACAATGATATTTCTAACTTGTTGATTTCTAAAATGTTCATTTATCAATAAATATTTTAAGCAACGATGAACATTTACCTTGTGATACAACGACGGTTAGGTTTTTGAACTTGTCACCTTGACGCCACGGTAGTACTAGCATGTATTGATATGTGAAGGCATCTTTGAAAATAAAGAAATACTAGGACATTTATCTATCTATATATCCATCCATCCATCCATCCATCCATCCATCCATCCATCCATCCATCCATCCATCTATCCACGCATCCATCCATCCATCCATCCTTCCATCCATCCATCCTTCCATCCATTCATTCATCCATCCATCCATCCATCCATCTATCTTTCTAACTAACTACATGTCTAGCTGTCTACCTGTCTACCTGTATATGTTTCTCACTAAATATATTACCTTTTTTCCCTCTCAGTTAATTTATTTGTCTCCGTCGAACATTTTAAAATTTACCAAATTTTAAAACAATTATAATTAAACCTTATAAATGAAATGGAATAACTCAAAAAAAAATTTTTTAAATAGATTTATGCTTATGCAAACATATATATTATTTCTTATAACTTGGTAGCCTACTAACGTGTTTAAACAAATCCAATTTTATTCGACCTTGTGTTTTTAAAAGTGTACGTAGGAATTAAATCTTTTAAAACAAGTTTACGGTATGTACTTGTTCGTAAGCCGGCCTTTTTTTGGACAAAATCTAGGAGGAAACGTTTGGGCGTCGGCTTACGAGCGGGTCATTAACGTATTTATGCAAGGATATTGAATATCGGTGTTGTTATTGTAGATCATCAAAGTCATTTTCTACATTCTACAAGATTCGACTGCTCTACTACAACTAGAAGCTATAATATATTATTAAACATATGCACTACCTTTTTTAAACTTTTTATAAATATTTTTGAACGTTTTAATAAATTGTTTTATAAATTTTGTTGTCAACAACGAATTTTAATGTACGCGCATTCGTCACTGTTTACCAAATATTTTTTTTTAAATACTGGTAACTCTTGCCTAACAAAGAGCACAAAGACAAAGATAGGTCATAGGTAGTGCAAACTAAACAATCATAATGACCGATTTAGCTTGTAGATTTTTTTTAAAAATGTGTACCATTTTGTTTAAGCTGTTCTATTATTTTTGGGGGGTCGGCTTGCGAGCGGGTTACTCACTTTTAATACTTTTTTCTTCCAAAAATGTGTCGGCTTATGAACGAACGGGCTATAGGACAAGAATATACGGTATTTACTTTTATAGCAAAAAGGCCAGGCTGTGTTAGCACCCAAATCCAAAAATCCAGTTGTTCTGTTAATATCTCTGTTAACACTCCAACCCATGTAGTGTTCATTCAAATAGTTTGGTTCACCAGGCAGCCAGTCATCGATAGTGACATTTTCATTGTTGGAAAGCCACTTGAATGTTCTTGATATGAGTTCATCGGTTGCCCCAAGAAATACGAATGGTTCGTATTGAAGTCCTTCTTTAAAAAAAAATTGTTGCTTTATGTTTTAATAGATAATACTAGATACGACCTGCGGCAAAGCATAAGCCGCAGACTTGCTCATATATAGTGCAAAGAAGGGGTGTGGAAGAACGGACACTAATAAAGCACGAAGAAATGATAACAGAGTGAGTGAACGTCGAGGGGGGAGACCACTGACCCCCCCCCCTACCAACATCGCTAGCCTAAATGGAACTGTAATTTTAAGACAATAACAATGGTCATTCCTCATGCTTGCTTGCACGCGTCGTCTTGAGCTTGTCTTAATTTCTGGCGGATTAAATATATATGCTAAATACGACCCACGGCGCTGCTATAGGACGGAGGCTTGCTCATAGATAGTGCAAAGAAAGAGAGGAACGAACGGAAACAAATTACATTACGAAGAAATCAGAGCAACGCGAATGAACATCGAGGGGAGGGGGGCAGCCGACGCATTACTGGTTTCGAGACATGCTCACTGCGGATAGCTACTTTCTCTCCCCCCTGCACCACACTATCTTGCCAACCATAAACTGTGATTGGCCGACTCTAACGAGGGTCATACGCCAAGCTTATTTGCACTAGTCTTGTGCTTGTTCTGGCGAATTATAGATTCGTATGTTACATGAGCGAAAAATGACTTCTTAAGCGCAGTATCAATTTTCTGTTATTTTTTTTAATTTATTATTATTGTTCAAAACATTTTTTGTTAAGTTCTAAAAACCATATTAAAAGTAAATGCGGAACGTATACATTGCAATTTATAAAGTAATATACAATACTTCACACACAATTATGTTAATTAATAATCAAACAACTCGTTATATTTAAATAAAATATTTATGTGCAGAATAAGTTTTATATTTTTATTCTTTAAGTACTTCCAAGTTTTTACAATTTTTTTTTACAGTATGCATTTTTTACATTTAAATTAATTATAAATTACCCGCGGATCATGTACTTTGCAAAATTATAGAAAGCTAAAAGTAATTAACAAAATTGTAAAAATGTAAAACTCTTCAATTCTTTTATACTATGACATAGTATATGAGAGTATATAGTCTACATTTATATCTTGTGTAATGAGAAATGAGAGGGAAAGGGTTTAGCTGGCAAGACTTTTCGGGGTTTACTTCAAACTTTACTGTATTTGCTAAAGTCAGTTATCAGAAGAAAAAAAATGCAACAACTAGTAAAAGATTTTTTTTAATAATATATTTTCCAAAATGTTTATTTTAATTGCCCTAAGGCAATAGGTCCCTGTTAACTTTCATAACACCAAAAATAGGTTAATTACGTCGTTTTTTTATAAATTATATATAAAAAATTAATCATATTTTGAGTATAAGAAAACTAACCAAATACTTTTTTAATTTTGGAGTTGATAGGATCAGTCCAGCAGTTTTAAAAATGATCGATTAAAAAAAAATCAAAACAGATACACGATTATTTATCTTTTTTAAAAAAATGCTACATCACTTGTTTAGGCCACACATTAGGAAAAGAAGGATAAAGGTTTCTGCATTCAAAACATTCTATACATCTAAATTGATCTTTGCTATAATCTCGCAATACTTTCGACGTTTCCACTTACTCGGAAAGTACCAAACGCCAGTAACGTTTTCCGTGTACATGGCCATGTCGTTGACATTGTGTAGCACAAACCCGTTTGAGGTAACATACGATTGGTATTGTCCGACAGTAAAACTTGTTGAGCCGAGCACTTCCACTTGAACAAAAACTCGCTGTCAATAAGGAGGAAAAATGTTGACGTGAATCGATATAATACTAAATGAACCCTTTCTAGTCGAGGATTTATTAATGGGTGTGTCGTTGAACGACTTAGCTTGATTGCCCCTTGCGTTTCTCGTATACAATCATAACAAATTCTATATTATTGTGAATTTAACGTTTGGTTAGAATGTAAATGACATGTATAATAAAAGGAGGACAAAAAATAAGGTGCAATTAATAAATTTAAATTGTAATAATAAAATTACTAGGTTACTCTATATCAAATAAGAAGCTTTTAAATTAATAATTAAAGTCACGACTTTACAATAGAATAAAAATGTGATGTCAAAAATTTATGAAATTTTGTTGAAGGAAGATATAGGTAACGTAGTTGCCCTGAAATTTTCGTTAAATTATGACCCTCTGCAAGAGAGCACTTACCTTGCTGCGATATATCGTATAAATATTATTAAACTAAGTAATAACAATTTACCTCGGTACAGTTCCATCTCATATTGGAGATGTTGAAAATTGAAATGCACTTTGCTGCGCCTGGTCCACATGACATTATGTTCAATGTGCCGTTTTCCCCACTGTATGTACACACAATTTATTAAGTTTTTTAAATAAATAATGAAATGTTTTTTTAATTTTGTTATTTATTTTTATTTTATTTATTTTTTTGTGTGAAAATTCCCCATGCAATTTTAAAAAATATATTATTTGTTAAAATGATTCACAGGTATCTTTGAATAAGATAACTTTTAATAATTTTATAAATGCTTACAATTTTTCCTTATATCGCCTACGAATTCATTTAATTTATTCATCATAAAAATATATACATTTTCCTATGTTCGTTATTTATTCTGAAAGTGAATTTTTTTTGTTCTAATAGGGAAACAACATAATTTTTCTTAACCTTTTTTCACAGAAATGTGTACACTTTCTGGCATAATTGTTGTATATCTTACCATATTTCCATAAAATATTCCTAAAGCAGATTATCCTATGCAAATATGTTTAACTTACATTAACAAATCCATTTCATAGTAAAACCACTTGTAATATTACACATTACAGACGGGCTCATCCTACAGTTTGCGTTATTATCTTGTGGAATCACCAAACTGCTGTAGAAATAAATCTTCGCCACGCCACAGGTCAGAAGGTAAATTGTTATAAAATTGTCAACATGCACTAGAATTATGTTGTAGTCTCCTGAGAATGATAGTGTATTTGCAGGGGTTTTAACACGAATTTCTGAAATTAAAAAAAAATAAATTTAAATGACATATTTCTAAATATATAAACTATATGTAGCGGTCGCTATCGTTTACATTTTAGGGGTCACTTGGCTTCACGCCAGCCAGAGGTGAACACGTCACTTATTTTAACCAGGTGTACCGTCATGCTTTTGTTTACATTTTGCGTGTCACGCTGAACTCGGTCCAGCGATCGGTGCTAAGACCTTTCCCCTTTCCCACCCCTCCCCCCCCCGGGTTAAAAGCAAACGGGAGTTAAGACAGATTCAGTCTGTAAATATTTGTCGCGTTGAACATAATCAATACTTTTAGTTATGTCTCATATATAAGGGATTTATAATCAAAAACTTTGTTTTTATGGGGTTGTTTTATTTTAAAAAGTAAGCCTCTCTATATTACCTGATAGATCGCGATATCGCCTCTTAAAATATTCATAAGTTTCCATTTGTCTAAACTCGGCAAGAATTGCACCCAGATCTTTACAAAATTCCTGATAAAGAAGAAGAACAACAAGTTCAAAGTGTCATTAAAAGAAACTCATTGCAGGTTTATTTACTTTTTTAAAAAAATAACTTTATTTATTAAAATATTTATTATTCATAGTTGTCATTCATAAATATAAAATTCTTGATGATAATTATTGCGGTCAAACTGTTGTTTTTTATTTTATTTTTTTATATATTATTTTTATGAATTCATTAATGTTTAAGTATTATTTTGTTTAAATAAGAAGTTTACATTAAAAAATCAATATTATTGGTAACGCTATATCAGTATAGACAGTTATCTTTAGATGGAGAGTCATACAAATGCAAGTGACGTATTTAATTAAGATAAAAACCCGAATAATCGTCCCTTCCCCAAATCCAAAACATTTCACAAATATTTATTTTTAACAAACAGTAATATTCTGCTTTGTTTGCTGTTTGCCTCCACTAATCGCGAAAACAAGTTATGTTCCAATATTATAAAAATTAAAAGAAAAGCGTTAGATTAACTAACCGAACTATAGTGCACAAATGTGACAGTTTCCATCTACTGACATGTTACTTTTGAAATATGCATTAAACTCTTAAGTGACTTTTAAGATTACCTAGTTGTATCTAACACCCTCCCTGTACACCATCACACATAATGTATTACATTATAACTTGTATGTCCCATTTTATCACCCTTTTGCACCATATTATTTTTTGCATCAGCTTACAGAATTTTCAGTTAAATAAAACAAAATACTAATTAAACAAGTTATTGTTATTTATTATCGAATGCATCTAAAACGTTCATGCTCTTGTTTATAGAGCGTCATAGGATTGTGAACTGAGTGAGTAGGGCGATTATTTTACCAATTACATTACATGCGCTCTTTCTTTACGGAATATTTATTGCGAGCTAGCCTTATCCAAGGTAATATGCATTTTTTTTTATTTTTAAAGAATTAGTTCTTCTAATTGATCTGATGCCAAAAGGTGCAGCTTTAAAACTTACCTTGGCATCGTTCCATAGCTGAAGATCTTGTTTAAAATAATAACAAAAGCCGTCATATATTTCCCCATCAGTCATATTAAATCTCTTGCAGGGATTTCCTACGTCTGTTTAAAGAAAAAAGAACATACCATGATATGAATAAGATGAGGGTGACGTTCTTCAAAAGTGCTAACATTGTCAAATGCAATACTACCTTGTTCATTGCACTCTGATGTTTAAAGACTCTCACAAATCTAAAAGTCTTCAAATCTGTCTTAAATTGGTCTTTCTTGCTACACTTTCAAAATATTTGAAAATCATTTCCATAACGCTGGTGCCACCGATTCAGAAAGCTAAGGGACTTCTCCTGCGTCCACTTACTTCTTGAAATTTCATAAGAACTGAGTAACATAACGTACTCCATTTAGATAGACATATTACTCGAGAGTAATCAATATTACAAGCTCAGACGAGCTCCTTCCGATGCGTGTGTGGGAAGGAAGGGGGGATAATTTAAACGCCAAACTAGTTTTAAGACTTTTGCAAATAAATTTTTATGAACGAAACATTGAGTATTATGTTTTATATAATAAATAGTATATGTTTGCATCATTCAGGGACCCTGGAACTGATAGCACACAACCACTACCAATATCATGCAGTAGTTTTAAGTGAGCACTTACATCTTTCGCAGATAAAATGCTTTTTTTCGTTACAAGTAACATTCTTCATGCTGGGTATGTCGATCTTTGTGTTGGAGCCTGAGATGTATTGACATACAGTGTCACTCCCCAAGTGTGGTCTCTGTGCTTCAGTACTGCTTGATGGCCATATCTGTTGGTTGTCACTATAAACTCGCCCAGCCCACCAATCAAATTCTGAAACAAATAATAGCAGATGATTAGGATTTTGATGGTTATGTAAAGTAGCATTAACAATTATACTTATTGCTAAGTATCAGTAGTCATTTATATTGAATAATTTTGATTTAATAATTTTGCGCACGATTAAGGGCAGTGCAAAACTTAATAAAACATAAATACGTTCCTCAACATAAAATGCAAATAAAGGAAAACAAAACTAAATGAAGAAAAGTATTAATGTTTCAATAGATTTTAAAACCTCTTTTATATCGTATATTGTTGACTAAAATTAATGTAGTATAACATACTTCCATTTTTACATGCAGTACGGGGGGGGGGTTGTGTTTTTTTCTTTATTTGGCTTTATGTTTGTTTCTAAAGAACAGATAGTAACGAAAATGATAAAGAAAAATTAAGTACTTCGATGGGAACAGACCATGTAAATGTATTCTACCGCGAAGTAGATTTGATGGGAGTCTTGTATAACGTATCCGTTCTCTTGAGATTCTGTTTACTCCAAAATCAAATGCCCCATTTAAACAAAATTAGAAAATAACGCTAACGGAATTTCAAGATCGTTTGTGTGACAAAATATTTTTTTGTTCACTCTTATGTCAAATGGTACAAGGACGGACTTAATCTAAAAGTTGTACTCACCTTTTCCTGGCTCCATCAAGATGTTCTGAAAGAATGTTTCAAATTGTTCAGTTGTTGGATATGCTAGCGTTCCATCCAGGGAAGCACAACCGTCCTGGGAATTAAATATATATAAAGATGTGGAGAGAAAAAAGTTTATGAGGGGAGAGGGTTTTGCTAATATTTCATGCTTAAATGCGTTTTACTGTAAGTAGATTTTTATGGCTCTATCTTTAAAAATATGACGAAGTTACTAAAGTATACTAAAAAAATGCCATCAGAGGTTACAAAAGTGATACAAAATATGAATATTCACCCATAATAAGTCTTGCAGCTTTTTTTTGAATTTTTTGGGTTTATCTTTATTTTCTTTGGTGGATGTGTCCCAAACAGAAGATGCATTTTAACGCGCTAGCATAATTTTGGCTGTGGGAATATAATGTGGATTTAACATAAAACACTAAAAATAGTGGCGACAATAGATGGACTTCCAATGATCCATTGCCTTTTTTTTACACTCAAGTCAATCGTTTTGTAATGATCTCAAGGCTCAATTGCCCTTTTACTTAAATTATGCCATTACACACACAAACATTTTTCTATCGATAAATTATTGATATCCTTATGTTACCATTTGTTCCGGATCATTAAACAAAAGTAGGTTTCAGCGCTCTTTTATTTATTTACAAATGTTGTACAACACGGGAATTCAACCGACCATCTATATATATAATTCTCTTTGTGGTCGGACCCTGCGAGGCAACAAGAAGCTGCATGTGCAACAGATACTAATTTTAGAAAGCAGAGGACCAAAACACTGCACCAATGCATCAAGAGGTGTGCAAATTAAATATGCGCTATAAGAATAAAAAATATATGACTTCATTGTTTTTTGGCTGATATTTTAATTTTGTAAAAAGGGAACAATGTAAAAAGAGGATTTGATGATGGTTAATTATAACATAAAAAAACAAAAGGTGTGCCATAGGCGCCCTACAACCCCTATTATAAAATAATGTGTGTGCATTTCAGAAAGTTTAATATTTCGTATTGATCAAACAAGGACAAATTAGTTGGGCTTTTGAAAAAGGTTGGCGCCGTAGGCGCCCTAAAAAAGTGCATTAAAGGGGTAAAAGAACTCTCCATGAGCAAGTCTGTGGCGTATGCTACACCGCGGGGCGTCTAGTATTGTGTTAAATGATGATACTCTCAAAAGTACGCACTGTAAAGACTTGAGTTATTTTTAGACAAGCACTTCCGAATAACTCAGGGTATTGCTTCTTGTGGTTATGTCCTGTTGTGGCTTGCCGTCGTACGTTTGACAAAATAACTTTTATTATCTAACATGGTATCTGGATGTCAGCAAATGAATACTTTTTTTTTCAATCCATAAAAAAAGGTTAGGCTATATAATATTGACTTTAACAATAAATGCATTAAGAACATTAACTAAGATGCTATCCTACATTTGGTTAGTCAGACCTATACTAGAATATGCATCTTCTGTTTGGGAACCACCCAACAAAGAAAATAAAGATAAACTTAAACAAATTTAAAAAAGGCGCTGCAAGACTTATTAGGTGTGAATATTCAAAGATCACAATAGTAGCTTCAGTAGTAAAATCGCTAAACCTAAAAAATACGAGAACCCGGTTTCCAAACATGTGGGTCAAGACCCCCTTCGGGGTCGCGAAAGGTTTTTTGGGGGTCATCAACTATTACATTCGCCAAAAAAAGAACATTCACTATAATTCAATCTTGAAGTGCTAAATTAGTACTCTTACATATAAATACGTTTAACACTAATGCCGAATAGAGAAATTATACGAAGATTGGTTTACATACCTATAAGTAAAGTATTTGTGTTTTCAACAGTTACCTCTCGAAAGCAATATTCAACAAGTCACTTTCACGTATTCTTTAAATTATGCTTTGTGATTGCTCGCTCACTTTACCACAAGTATGGCCAATGTCTGGCCCGCGGACCAAATACGACCCACGCTTAAATTTTAACTGGCCGCGGCCTCAACTTAATAATGAACTGACTCTTGGATGATTTCTGTGACGACGGCATAGTATTTATCATTAAAGCCGAAATAATCAGATGTTTCGAGTAAACAAAAGCTATGAGGTCAAATGAATGCAAAAATATACGATGCTTAATTCTTTATCAATGTGAGTATTTATTACAAAAAGCGACTGCAGTTATTTTCTGTTAGGTGTACGAAGTTCGATAACATTCTATAGCGAATATTGATGTCATAATATTGATGTCGTAATATTGTTTGTATTTGCTAACTCTTAAAATGAAATGAATGTAACATTTGTACATTATTTTTGTAACTAAACATTTTCGGTGCTAGTTATATTTCAACACATTTTATTTATTTAAGGTACGTAGTAAATAATATAAAATAAAAATCTTTATTCCATAACCTGGCCAATATTTATCCAATTTTCATAATTTTAAATGAGGGAATAAGACAATTATAAAATGACTAAGAGCAAAAAATAAAATAAAAAAAACAAAAACAAAACAAACAAACAAACCCAGATTGTAATGTCCCCTTTTAGAAAGGGAACTGGCTTGTCGGCTGTGTGGCCATCCGGAGGAGACGGTGGCCCACGTACCTGAAGAGTGCCCCAAGCTATGTGGGGATATGGAGGGAGAAATACCGGTACCTGCGGAGAAGTACCTCAGCGGCCTCCGGCAATACCCGCTTGATGAGGCTCGCATGCGATAAAACGAACCGGGTCCTAAGAGCCTAACAGCTCGACCCGAAAGAGAATGAACATTCACAAGTAATTTCCTCTTTTCATCACCAAAAAGTATCACTCTTACAAATTGCAAACAAATAACAATCAAATAATTATAAAGCCTGTACGCAGTATCAATGTTATGTAATTTTTGTTCATTCTCTTTATCCGGCCCGCACATACTTTTACTTGAAGGAACGTGACCCGCTCTGTAAAAAGTTTGTAGGCTCCTGCCTTACCAGATGTAAACTAAAGGTTTCACAGTGGTTTTCTTTTTCAAGTTGATGAATCAAAAGCTCGAGGGCTCAGTTGCTTGTCTACGTGAAATATGATCATATTTATTCAGATATAAGAGAAGAGTACTTATTTCGAAGTGGACTTGAAACTACTAGAAAAGTGAAGATATTATGGAGAAGATAAAAACGTTATTTTGAGACTGCTGAATTAAAGTCGAAAAACGTCTGCGGGATTCGTACTAACCTATGCATGTTTCTAAATAAGGCTTTCAAAAAAGAAAAAGTAAAAGAACCTGCTCCCCAAGCAAGAGACATCAACGGCATGATTCTTATTTTTGTCATTGCCAGTAAGACTCCTTTTCAAAAGCTAATTAATTTGCAGATAAAAATCGTACCTTACTTCAAAACTGGAGCTATTAACACTCGTCTGTTAATAGAACTATGCAAAGAAATGTATTCTGATCACGAGGTTCTTGTTTTCTACAATGCAGTAGAAAGGTTGTCGAAAGGAAATATTGTGAATCGTGTCTTTGTATTGAAAGATGAAATCAGGTTGTTTCTTGAAGTGCAAAGAAAGCTTGAAATGTTGGTATATTTTAATGACGAAGATTGTTTTTTTTAAAGTAGCATATCTAGCAGATATATTAGAACAGCGAAATAGGCGGAAACTGAAACTTCAGGGAATGGAAACGGTTATTATCGCATTTCAAGATAATTTCGGGGCATTTTTATCCAAGCTGCTAAACTGCCGAAGAAAAGTAAGTATTGGAAACATCGCGATGTTTGAGTAACTCTCCCGTGTGATCAATGAATCTGTACGTGAAACCCATGAACATTTGAAGGAGTAGGCTGCTGGGCATCTTGAATCGTATGAAAAACGAACGTCAGCATTACTTCCATGAGCTGAGAGAAGAAGACAGTATATAGCAATGAAATCCATTCTCTGCTTCCCTTGATGTCGACAGCATTCCCGATGAAATATAAGATGAATTATGGGTTTGCAGAATAATTCCTCTGCACTTAACTTGTTTAATGAAAAGTTGCTCACACAATTTTGATGTAGTATGTATCATTCATACCCAAATGTGACGATGCGTGCCTTTTGAGTTTTAGTTCCGTTTCTGTCTACAAATCTCTGTCACAGTGGATTTTCAACTATTTTTGGCATTTAAAAACTAGAGATTGAAATTAAATTAAATGTTGAAAATTACATGAGGTTGGCGTTAACAAAAACTCACCCGAGAATTCAGAAGCTGGTTGATGACATGCAATTTTAACATCATATTTAATAAATTATTAAACATAACTTATACTAAAATAATACTAAAAAACTATTTTAAAAAACTAATGGGGGGGGGGCGCGGGTCACTAGGCTTTTATAAAAAGGGGGTCGCCACCCAAAAAAGGTTGGGAACCTTTGTACTAGAGTTAACTAGAGGATTTTAGAACAAAAAGTAAAGTATTTATAATAGTCATCACAGCTAATTCTAATTTGTAAATGGTAAGCAACAGTAATATAATATTACAATCTGGTAACTGGTATGTAGTTATATAAAAACACTTTTCTTATTCCTTTAATTATGCAAAAGCAAACAGAAACAAATTCACAGATTTTACTTTCTTTCATTGGAGCACGAAGTGGGTTATCTGAACAAACGCGGCAAACCAAGACACTATACTATTACTATTTAAAACTTTATTTTTAAACAATGCAAGCATACACAAAATAAAATAAATTATTAAGAAAATTATTTGAATAAACATCTATCATCCACGAATTCTACATGTTTTTGAAGACATCTAGGCACAAAACAATCGTAATATATATATATATATACTAGGGGCAAGTACCCGGCTTTTTCACGGGTTTAACAACAACAGCAGCAAAAGCAAAAACAACAACAAAAACAACAACAAAACAACAAAAACAAAACAACAAAAACAAAACAACAACAAAACAACAACTACAACAACATCAAAGCAACAACAACAAAACAACAACAGCAACAACAACAGCAACAACAACAAAGCAACAACAACATGAAGGACATTGTCGTCGCAGGGCAAGGGATGTGGACAACAACAACAACAACAGCAAAAACAACACAAAAACAACAACAGCAACAACAACAGAAACAACAACAACTGCAACAACAACAAAACAACAACAAAAACAACAAAACAACAACTACAACAACAACAGCAACAACAACGAAGAACAACAACAAAGCAACAACAACAAAACATTTATTTAATGGCGATAGCCGCCTTCTTGTTAATCTCGACACCAAAATGTTTATTATTTTGCGTCATTATTTTACGTCTTAATTTTCAATAATTTTTATTTTATATAGCTCATATAAAGAAAAAACTACATTTTTGGCCCCCGGCCCCCAGTATCTTATATATATGGAATGAAACCTGTTTAATAACCTTTCCGGTATAATTTTGTGTACGTGTACCGAATTTCACGTTATTTGGTTGTCTGGATCTTGAGTTATTAGGGAACAGACAGACAGACAGACAGACAACAAATGCGTCTTAGATGTATGTATATATCTATATATATTATTTCCCGTCTTTTGCTTAAGGATATCACCAATTTCAGCAGTGAAAGTGTAAATCTGCACTCTTGTTAAGGACTTTGTCACTTCTAAAAATTCAGCCCTAACTGGTTGACTTGAATTCGCGAACTGTGTACATTTTGCTTAAATAACTTTCAAATAGCTATATTTTCCATTTCCAATGTTTTTAAATTATGGGTTTATGAATAATTATAATTTCTGCGAATTTGACACCTCATTACCTATGTCTTCATTTTGTATTTCACCGTTTCAAAAAATTCAAGTTAATGAATTTTGAACTCATTGTTTTCAAGTTAATATATAAAGAACTGTAAAAACGTTTTACTCTTTTCCTATGCAGAACATACTATTTTTTATGTAAACGTAAGTGACTAACCGAGTGGTATCTCAATATTACTAGTAAAATGTAAAATGCCATTGATATAACGTGTGGAAGGGGACTTAATGAAATACACATCTGTTGATTCGGGTTTTCTCAGGGCTGGAATTCATGTTTTACACACTACACAATCTCAGGAACAAATTTTCAGTTTACTTTTACATTACCACTAATAATTCAATATGACATGAAACGCTGGATAGTGTTCCAATGTTTCAGCATTTTGAAAAAAACATACATTAATGTGTAAGTTGAATTTGCAACACAAGTGTTTTAAGATTATTTTTTAAACATCACATTTTTAATTTTTGAAATATATTTATTGTTTGAAAGGGGAGAATACATATAATCTTTTTTTAAGAAGTAATTTATTTCATTTAACTTTACAACATGATGGTAAAAGTGAAAAATATTATCTTTAAAAAATACAGTTTAAGATAATATCTTTTATAATTTGGAATAAGATAATCCTAAGCTTTTTTTTAAAATATGCATTTTGAGCTTTACTATTATTAAAGTGATCCTAGTTTAATCAAGAAAATATTAAAACTGCTGTAAAAAAGTACAAGATCAAGCAAAGTTATTCTTTATATACATGCGATGCCTTAGGCTTTCAAGTATCTAAATATAATTCTAAACTGATGCATTGTTTAAATAGTATTTTCTATAACAATGCACGTGCTATAACAGCTCGA
The DNA here is from genome assembly GCA_944989445.1 of Ampullaceana balthica. NCBI lineage: Eukaryota > Metazoa > Mollusca > Gastropoda > Lymnaeidae > Ampullaceana > Ampullaceana balthica. The sequence goes on along the minus strand of CALYLW010001382.1, from coordinate 46,925 downwards.
AATTTTACATTACTGATTCTTTAGAACCGCTATTTTCATAAACTGGAAATACGAAAAGGAGTAACGGTTATATTCTTTACCTCAGCTTCTGTCCAATTGGCAAATGTCTCTGACATTTTGTAGAAGAATCCATCAAAATACTTTGCGTCTTTCCAAAAGAAACATGGATGGCCGATGGAATCTTGAATAAAAATTATTTTGAACAGCAATTTGGTGGAATATACTATACTTATGTGTGTTTTGTGTATATGAGTATCATATGCAAACTTATAGCACCTGAAACATAATATGTCTCAAAGAATCACGTTTTCCTTGTTAAATATAGGACTCTTTGATGCTTAAAAAAGTTTTGTTTTATTGTGGAAAGCAGTCAACCTGTTTATGTTTGCTTTACTTATAATTTGGTTGATTTATTTTAAAAAGCTTTGCGTTATATCTATTTAGGCTTTCAAGAAAAATAAAACAGCTAGATTTCTCATCCTCCCATTCATGCGTTGGAATTTTTAATTTTATAAATGAAAAAAAAAGGTCATTTAAAGTACAGGAAAACTAATAATTAATCCTACCATTTAAAAAAAACGAATTAAACATAAAATGAATAATTCGTTTTAAATATATTATTCTTTTTAAAATGCAAATTTTAATAGAACTAAAACCCATGAGAATAAATAAATATTATAAGATATTGAATTTTAAAATTACACTGAATTGTCCAGAAGTTTGCTAGTAAAACAACAGCGTGTCTTGCCAGTGCCATTTCTAAAGCCGTGTGCCATGTAAGTTTACTTCTTCATTATACCCTTTCATTTCTTTAACACCATGATCTTTCCAATCGATGCTGTTTTATTATATGTTTCTCGCTGCTTCTTTCATTTATTGTTTATCTTCATGAGGACTCTCTAAACCTAACTGTTACCAATGAAAAGCTACGTGAATACATCACACTTAAAAAAAAAGAATGGGCTATTCGATTTCTCATCATGTCTAGGCACCTATTTAAAATGTAATGGTATGACACAATGAGAGACGAGTATTCGATTTCACTTAACGGCAAGACACCACTTAAATGCAATGTTTCGACATAATGACGCCATTAAAGCGAACTTCAGGGGAGGCAATATTTATACATTTAAATAGTGGAATTGCATTATGGTCATGTTTTACAGGTGATCTTTGTAAAGTAAACTTTATTTACTATAGAATGATATCCCTTTACAATATATGCTTAATTAAAGATTGTTTGATAAATTTTATGAATTAATATAAAAAAATGCAAATAGCCTTTGAAATTAACATTTCCCCCATTCTACTGTGAAAAGGATCCGCCTCTGGTGTCAGATGGCCAAGCTCCCCACAGTTGCGTTGGTCGGCGGTTAGGATCAAATGGAAAAATAAATTTCCTATGTCATCAATGTCACATTAACTTTTATGTTTATCATTAAGCATTCATGGAGTCATTAATTTGAAAAAAGAGTACAGACATGAAGTTGATAGCCCCCAACTGTTGTTTTTGGGTATACTCCAATGAAGCGTTTTAGTTCATTCTTTTAACTTCGAAGTCATTCAACCATTGTCCTTGGAATCTTGACATTAGCGCCTACGCAGTTCAATATTGGCAGAGGAATGAATGATGAAGAAGGTACTCTTTGTTGGACCCTTGAATTACTTTAATGGAGAGCTGTTTACTCTAAATTAACTATACGATCGCTAAAAGTCAGTCCACACTAACGAGCATTTGATGATATGCTTGATGGAGCATCGATCAAACGTCTAGTTCCAATTTTTTTTATAATTACGTCATATATATGTCACAATATAAATTGTTTCAAACTATTGATCAAAGCTCATCAATTGATGTATGTTAACTGTTAACGATTAATTTATATTTAATCATTTTAAAAAAATTTATCGTTAACATTTTTAACGATAAATCGAGAAATTAATCGTTAATTTCCGCATCCCTAATGTTTACATTAGCTACGATGCATTATTAATTAATCACATTACTCGTGATCATCTGATCAACTAATTTTACAATATATTATGTTATTAAAAATTGAAAAACAACGTCATATAAGATTAGTCAAGAAGCAGATTCGCATTTTCATTAAAATAATAAATTAGGCTTTAATGTAAGCATAATGAATCATACGTTTTTTTCAAAATTATTCATAACTAGTGTATTAGTTATTACCCTTCAAAAATGACGGAAGTTTTCAGTTGAAATCTATTTATTTTGAAAAAATGCAATTTTTCAAAAGCCCAACTAACTTGTCCTTGTTTGATAAATTAGACTTTTAATTCTAATCTTTCTACGATGCAATAAAAGCATGTTCATTATAATACAGAGCGCGAGACCATCCAAAAATACAAAATTGTAGTAATGTGTCGTAAAACGTGTATAATATAATGCGCATCGATCAGGAATATGTTTTAAACAAGTATTGTAAATAAAATACGCACCTTATTGCGCGACAGGAAATGTCGTTCGATATAATACGCACCACGACACTATTGCAAAAAAATTTAACATGTTACATAGAGATAAATAAATATAATCTAAAAATGCATTAATATAGTTTCTATATATTAGATTTATTTGAACATTTTATACGTCAATATTATCATCGGCACGAGCCTGTCTGCAAAATTTCAGCTCGCTAGCTTACGATGAAGTGGGTTAAAAATCGATCCAACATTTTTTCGGCACCGCCGCTACCTCAAGCAATCAGACACCACGAGATAATATAAAGGATTTTTAAAAAATGGAAAAGGACCTGTTCCATGCTGTTCTGCAGAGGTTTCCACAACAAGTCTATGTCTATGACGGAACAACTTGACCGTCTTAAGGATAGGCACGAACATTATTATTTGAAGGCTAAAAAGGGGCCGTCCATAAATTACGTCACGCTCCAGAGTGTGGAGGGGGTGTAAGAAAGTGTGACAAGGGGGAGGGGGGGGTCAAGCCATGTGTCACGTCACGATGTTATATATTAAATATTAGTTATTTGTTAATAAAAACAAATGTTTGGCGTACTTTAGGAACTAACCCATATGTAAATATATATTAAAAAATATATAGATATATATAAATATAAATAATTATTTATAACTGTGTATCTGACCTTGATACCTTTTTCGTTTTGCATGTGTTACAATATTCAAATGTGGCTTTATTTTTTATTATTATAATTTTTTATTTATTTCTTTTTTGCTCGTGTTTTAAAAGGACCAAAAGGTGTGTGACAATCACACATGTTGACCTGAAAAATTTCAGTTGTTGCTTGTTTTTTTTTATTTCGTAGAAAAAAGTATGTGTTATGTATTCATTAAAAAGTATGACGGCTTTCATTTCTTTAATATGGGGTGGGGTAGTGCTCCAAAATATTTGTAAAAAAAATATAATAATGGTATAATTCTTTTTAAAAATGTGTTCCTTGTGTTTCTTATTCGTAAAGTTTAGTGACAGGGTATTTGATGCTTCATCCAATGTAATGTATTTCCATGTAATTGCTTTAAATACTACAGTGGATTGAACGTCTTACCGGTTCCCAGAGGCGTCACTAGGGTTGGTGTCAACCGAGGCGGTATCTCATGGTGTCATCCCTCACGAATTAATCGACAGAACTCCCCCGAGTCTTTTCTATTGCCAAATAACGGGAAAATACAGAATTTTACATTTTGGTGTCAGCCCTTGTTATGATGTCCCCCGGTGCGGTCAAAACACCCCTTCCAAGTGACGCCAATGCTTAGTGTAACTTACTAATTAATTTCATGACGGTGAACCTTAAAATAGCACACAACAAAAGAGCACAGATGAAGATTGGAGGCGAATGTTCTAATAGATGCTAATGTTCACAGATGGACTACCAATGAGGTATAGCGCTCTTATGTTTAGCGTCCATTTAAAGTCACTCTTTCATCGTTCGCTTTTTCATAACTTGTGACAACAGGAAATGTTCATAACGTATATCAGACAAGCCCTGCACTAAAGAAAATAGTTTATTAACTAATTTAATTACATTTTTTAAGGATTAAACATTGTCTGTCATACCTTAAGAACATTTATAAATTTTTAAAATATATTTCGTCTAACTTCTAAAGGTGCCCAAATTTAAGTGTGATTCGGGTTAATTTTGTACATTTCAAAGTTAAAGTCAATAATTATTAAAGAATTATTTAAGCCGAAAAGGTATCAGGTGGGATTTTGACTCAAACATAAATCGAGTAAATTCTCACTATCTTTCAATCTTTTCACAAAATTAAATAAAGGATTCACCTGCTTAATATTACTGCTGCAAGAATGTGGAATTATGAATTGTGAACAAAATACTTGAATATTTCAGATTATATCTTCAATAACATGCTATATAATGCTCAGACCAGACGTCTTGCAACGTACAAAATTCGTCTCTGCAGTTGCTTAGGTGTCTTTCTGATTGGAGTCGTTCAAAATCAACTTTACCTCGACAGTCGAACATGCGCATCAAGCGATCTATCAGTGAAAATACTTTCATACGAAATTGTCAAGACTGGCATTTCCGTGTGAAAATAATTTCGTGTTAAAGTTAAAGGATATTACACAAAAAGTGTATTACACCTATACTCAAGAAAATTAAGTTTCTTATAGTACATTATATTAAAATAGATATCCACCCCCCACACACACACAGTGGTGGAGGGAGTAGTGAGGTGGGGGTGTCGTCTCACTTAATAGTGTAGGTTTTCAAATCTCAGTTGACTTTATTTAATTGAAAACAAAAGACAGCCTTTTTATATATTTTTCTCCTAATTTGTTTTATTGTAGTTTTTTTGGGACTGTTTTAGTTATTGATTAATTATTAATACCTTCTCGCGTTTAAGATATTTCATAGTATTTCGCAATAATTTTTTGTAGGTGAAAAAAAAGGTATCGTCTCTCTTTTTTAAATGACATAAAATTTTACACAGTGAAATTTTAGATTATGGTGTCACCACCCTGATGGTGTCACCCGGGGCGGAACGCTCCCACCGCACCCTCCTAGTGATGCCACTGCCGGTTCCGACGCTGTTCGCCATTCCGATAACAATTACAAACACACACACACAAATCTTTATTACATAGCATTGTATTGATATACGTTGGTTTGGGCTTAAGTATAGGTGGCGGAAAAATGTGATAAATGGTAGGATAGGGAAGGCCGCAACATCTCGAACACACATTGTGTCATCTTAAAAACTCTACTCCAAGTAAATTAGGTGTGCGCTTGGTAACAACAGCATTTGATTTGGCTCAACATCGCTTAGGTTCTTATTTCAAAAAATGTATTAGCACCTTAAATTGAAGGGCTCATAAAAGTATTGCTCACTAGCACTTTTTTACGTCTCTGGACAGATATAACTTTTACTTTGGACACGAGTGGCCTGTGGGGCTTTTGCTCGAAATATGTGATCAAAGGTGTGTTTTTTTAATTTAAGTGATTTTTTTTTAATGGTGGTAAATTTCTAGAAATTTCAAATCATCAAAATAAGTGGATTAACTAATTTTAGTTCTTTTCCTATATAGTACTATATAGGCTTACATTATGAGAGACAGCTGATGGAACATTGTTTTGCAAGTAGAGAACACAAAGTTACACCTCATATAGATATAAATAAATCGAAAATAAAATAATTTCAATTCCTGGCCTTTAAACCACTTATTATTATCTAATTATTCTCCTGCCCCCATGAAATTGATTTGTTTGCCCTTTTTGCCTTGCATTACCCCTTGATGAGATAATGATGGTTACATGCATTTGAGAGTTCATAGAAGTGAATGAAGCATAATAACCTCCGTTTACAATGATATAACGTCATACACAGATTTTAATTATATATACTGTATTTAAAAACGCTTTACTATTATATTATTATACCACGTGCAGGTAACTTCCATGACGAGAATCACGTTTTCATTAACAATGAGTCACACAACAACAAAAAATCTTAAAAAACTAGTTTTTGACTATAATTTCTTTATGTACTAGACATAACTAAAAGCATGATCATTATAATACACAGCGCAAGACAATCCAAAAATACAAAATTGTAGTAATGTTTCGTAAAAACATGTTTAATATAATGCGCACCGATTAGGAATATGTTTATAAAAAGAATTGTCAATAAAATATGCACCTTATTTCGCGACAGGAAATGTTCAATATAATACGCACCAACACAAAATAGAAAAAAAAAGTCACATGCTACATTGAGATAAATAAATATAAACTAAATATTCATTTATTTAATTACGGTAAATTAGATTTATTTGAAATTTGGACACTTCATTTTTAAAATCGGCACGAGTCTGCCTGCAAAATTTCAGCTCGCTAGCTTACGAAGAAGTGGGTTAAAAATATATCAAAATGTTTTAGGCATCGCCAGCCTGGCTCAAACATGCAGACACCACGAGTTAATATAAAGGATTTTTAAAAATCGAAAAGGAACTGATCCTTGCTGTTTTGCAGATGGTCCCACAACGAGTCTATGTTTTTAACGGAACAACTTGACCGTCTTTAGGATAGCCACGAACATTATGATTTGAAGGCTAAAAAGGGGCCGTCTATAAAGTCGTCGCGCCTCAGAGGGTGGAGGGAGTGTAAGAGAGTGTCACAGGGGGAGGGGGTCAGCCATGTGTCACGTCATGATGTTTTATATTACATTTTAATTATTTGTTAATAAAAACCAATTTTTGAAAGTGTTACGTACTTTAGGGGGGGGGAGGGTCCAAGATTTGTGACCGTTTTTGACGGGGGAGGGCGGAGTTAAAAATGGTCAAAAATAGCATCACGTACTTTATGCACGGGTCAATATGTAGATATGTATTATAAATATATATATATATGTATATAAATATAAATAATTATTTTTTGTAACCATGTATCTGACCTCGATACCTTTTTCGTTTGCATGTGTTACAATATTCAAATGTGGCTTTATTTTTAATTATTATAATTTTTTAATTTATTTATTTTTTGCTCGTGTTTTAAAAGGACCGAAAGGTGTGTGACAATAACACATGTTGACCTGAAAAATTTCAGTTATTGTTTGTTATTTTTTTTATTTCGTAGAAAAAGTATGTGTGATGTATTCATTAAAAAGTATGAAGGCTTTCATTTCTTTAATATGGGGTGGGGTATTAGTCCAAAAAATTTGTTAAAAAAATATAATATTGGTATTAAAAAAATAAAAAAAGAAAGCATCAGACAAAAATTCAAGGTTAAGGTATTTCTGGTAATCATTGACAAACTTTCTTAAACCCTACAGCATCGGTTAGGCTGATATAAAGATATCCATGAGAAATGTGCATTTCTCACAAACCTAACTGAGCTAAGGGATTTCCCCATCCGATGGGCAGCAGCCAAGTTAATGGAAGATTATTCAAGCGATTTCGAAGACTGCTTACCTTCAGAATTAGTCCAATTTTCAGAACTCTTGAAAATGTTATTGTCCAGACCCAGGCACAGTTTAAGGAAAAGGAAGTAGCCCAAAGTGAAACTCAAAACACGTGCAGAGAGCTAACAATTTTGCTACTTTGGAATGAGCTAAATTTCACATAGTCCTTTAATAAAAGCAAACCCTAAAAAACAAAGTTTTTTACTATAAATCCTTTATGTATGAGACGTAACTAAAAGAATGTTCATTATAATACGCAGCGCAAGACCATCCAAAAATAAAAAATTGTAGTTGTGTCGTAAAATATGTTTATAATAATGCGCACCGATCAGGAATATGTTTATAAAAAGTGTTGTCAGTAAAATACTCACCTTATTGCGCGACAGAACGGTTGTTCAATATAATGCGCACCCTTACATTCTATCTTTAAAAAAATAACATGATACATAGGAATAAATAAAATAATCTAAAAAATCAATAATTTAATTAAGGTACATGCGATTGATCTGAAATTTTAATAAATTGTTTTTATTATTTTTACAAAACTGCCTGCAAAATTTCAGCTCGCTAGCTTACGAGCAAGTGGGTTAAAAATCGATCAAAAGTTTTGGCGACAAGCATGGGCGGGCGGCCGGGCGGGCGGCCGCAGACACCACGAGTTAATATAAAGGATTTAATAATGTACACATCTCACTTCGCATGCATCTATCTTTGAATGATGTCATCAAACTGCAGCTGAGAGCGATCCTTTTCAAAGTTGAAAAGAATATAAAATGAGTAAAAATTTGCATGGGACAACAAAGACTGATTAGGCTCTCTATAATGAGCATTGAAAAGTAACGTGTAAGCTTACTTAGCTTTTCTGACTTGTTTGAAAACTTCGAAAACGTAAGTTGTAGGTTGAAATAATAATAGTACATATTTATCAATACATTTTTATTTCTAATGGAGAAAACAATGTATTACCCCATGAACAAAAGTTATAATATATATATATATATATACATATACGGAATAACGCGTAATATTTTTTTTAAGCAGGCTCGTTAGTAACCACGAAACAGTGTTAGTCGGGATAAGACCATCGTAACCATTTATATACCTGTATATAAACATGCCTATGCTTTCACCCCTTTAATAAATATATATAAAGCGAAATATTAACCAGCAGATATTGAATTCATAACTTTACTCTAGAAAAACATCAACAAAGAAAAACCATCTTTTGATTTTTGGGGGGAATGAAAATCGTATCCTCCCACCTCACTGTTGTGGAGGGAGTCGTGACGTGGGATTCATCCATGCTGTCGGCGCGTCCAAGCCCTAATGTTTTTTAAATCCTTTATATTAACTCGTGGTGTCTGCGGCGGACCGACCTTGCTTGCTTGTCGCCAAAACTTTTGATCGATTTTTAACCCACTTGCTCGCAAGATAGCGAGCTGAAATTTTGCAGGCAGTTTTGTACCGATGATAAAAACAATGTATCAAAATTTCAGATCGATCGCATGTACCGTAATTAAATTATTGATTTTTTAGATTATTTTATTTATTCCTATGTATCATGCTATTTTTTGAGATAGAGCGTCGCGGTGCGTATTATATTGAACAACCTTTCTGTCGCGCAATAAGGTGCGTATTTTATTGACAGCTCTTTTTATAAACATATTCCTGATCGGTGCGCATTATATTAAACATGTTTTACGACACAACTGCAATTTTGTATTTCTGGATGGTCTGGCGCTGCGTATTATAATGAACATTCTTTTAATTACTTCTCGTACATAAAGGATTTATAGTCAAAAACTTGGTTTTTTACGGTTTTTTTCTTATTTACCTTTGAAAACATAAGACACTGCTCATTTCATGTCAAGCCTTTTTAAAGATCTATCTACTGCGACTGATTCTTTTCTTTTTATTTCCTAATTTGTTTTAATGTTTTGTGTTTGTTTGGACTGTTTTATTATTGCAAGTTAACTGATATTTTGTTAATAAAAAAATTACTTATTTCATTGCATTTCTTAATTTCTTTCTAGATGAAAAAATGTGTCATCTTTTTTCTGACATAAAATCGTACACAGTAAAATTTTAAGCTCGGGTGTCATTCCCATGATAGCTGTCACGCGGAGCGGGCCGCCCCCCTCGCCCCCACCTCCCTAGTGACGTCACTGCATAGCATTGTATTGATATACGTTTGTTTGGGCTTAAGTATAGGTGGCGCAAACATGAGAAAAGTGGTAGGATAGGGAAGGCCGCAACTGTTATTGCTTGGCTGTACAAAAGTGTCCGTTTCAATGCCAAACTCACAGCAATAACTAATCTGCAGGTAAATCAGGCTTGCGTACCGAGCACACTTCTATGGATGCGAGTCTTGGACCACCTACAACAGGCATGGAAGGAGGCTCAACAGGTGCCAACTCAGATGCCTGCGCCACATCATAGACATCAAATGCAAGAGAAAGTCCCCAACAATGAGGTCCTCGCTCGAGCAAGCATGAGAAGCATTCCAGCCATATTAAGTCAAAGACGCCTCCGTTGGCTTGGACACGTCAAAAGAATGCAAAGTGGTCACATACCCAAGGATGTGCTATACAGCGAGCTGGTGATATGGAACATGTCCTTTGGTCGGCCACATCTCAGATACACGGATATATGCTGAAGAGACATGAAACCAGCCAACATCGACCTTCAAAACTGGGAAAACCTGGCAGAGGAAAGATCCACCATGCGGGCTATAGTGAAAGTAGGTTAACTACAAGCCGAGGAACAAACCAGGGCAGAAACGGTTGAACAAAGGAGCGAGGAGGTAGGCCAGGTAACACTGTCCCATCGCATTCGTGTGTGTGACATGCAGAAGAGACTGCCACTCAAGGATTGGTCTCATCAGCAACACCAAGAGCTGCAAAAAATAAGTTAAATATATCGTCTTTCGTAGACAGACAGATGCCAAAACCTACATAACATGTGGTAGAATTAAAACAACCGTGCTAACTCATAGGCCTTGGTGGACTTTTAAGTACTAAGCTTCCTTGATAAAGACATACATTTAAATTAAGAAATTTGAAAAAATAGCCTAACTGGTATTCCCGCACTTAAGCTATTTGATCGCTTTGCAATAGTTGAATTCCCGTAAAACCACACAAATGACAAAAAATTGCGCACCAGAAAGCTTTTGTTATTATATATTGCTGGGCAAGGGAAAGTATTCAACTGTTTTACTTTTTAAAATAAAAATCATTAAATTTGAGAAATATTTCAAAAACTTTACTGCATTGTTTATTCATAATTTTAAAATTTCATATGTTCAATTACTTTATAATTAAAATTAAATCATGCATCTCTTGTAAAGCGTACTATATACTTTATAGAACTTTAAAATTAATTTAATACAACAATAATTTGTATAATAAAGAGAGTGCATATTCCTATCTGTTGCATTATTCAGCCGCCACTTCTTTTATACCATAATTTTCTAGTGGCATGATTCATTCATGCTCAAATACCAAAGGTAGTATAAACACATGCTTCCAAGTTCGTAGAATCCTAATTTGTTAAATCTGTTTCCAATCCATACATATAATCCAAAATTACATACAAATAATAAATACTTTTGCGCAGATAAGTAAGCTTTGCTTATTATACACATCGGCTAGTGCTGTTGAAGGTTCAAAAGTTTCATTTTGCAACTTAGAGAATTGCTTAAAATTGTACAACATAATATTTATTGATTTCTTTAAAGTTAAAAATTATTTTTTATAAAAAAATTCAGCACGATACTTGTCTTGGATCTTTATTTATTTATTATTTTTAATACTTTTTTTTATTGTGTTTGTATTTGAAATTGTGATCTTACTTTAATTGTTTTCACGCGTTTTGAGAGACCCTTAAGATTGTTTCAAATTGGAATGTAAAAGTTACCTTTTATTATGTCTGTATTTTCTTAAGTTGAAATAAGTTAAATGGAGTATTCATTGATAATATGACTGAATTGTTGTTTTGATCCTTAACTTTTCCAATCAGTAGAGGGAAAGTGATTGTAAAGAATTGTTATAAAATATTTTTTATCGCTTTCATCACTATTATGGCATTTGCTTACATAAATTCTAAACAGATTTCTTTTAAAATATATCCGTTTGCTATTCCTGGAGCTATGCTTTTTTCAGGCTAGACCGAAATATGAAATCATGTGTATCTCGCACATTACATTAAAAGCAATTGCTATGTCCAAAATCTCTTCATAGTCCTCAATATAAAAGTGTTGAGAAACATGTCTACGGCCTGTTTATTGATGTCCTACTGTTGTTCTCTCAACCACTACCCAATAATGACAACTTAACTTTCCTACAAACACTATATTTAGTGCTAGCAATTGATTCATTTCAAAAGTATTTAGTTATCACGTGATCTTTTATTGTTGTCCACGTTGAATGGCTTTTCGCTGATTACGTCACGCCTACAAAAACAGAATTATTTTATCACAATTGGAAGTTTGTTCGATCGACTGCAAGGTAATAGAAACACTAGGATACGTCAACGTTATTATAAACATTCCTGACATCAATGAATTTTACACTTTTTTCAGTGTTTGTTCACGTAAAGAGAAGGAAGAGTAATAACACAGAAACATTGTGAGAGTTAGGACCAGGCAATATTCCATTATATCATCGATGTTGTGATTGGAATTTATATGAGTAAACCGATCCAAACATTGGATTTTATATATGAGTAAACCGATCCTAATATTGGAATTTATATAGTTAAACCGATACTAATATTGGAATTTATATAAATAAACCGATTCTAACATTGGAATTTACATGAGTAAACCGATCCTAATATTGGAATTTATATGAGTAAACCGATCCTAACATTGGAATTTATATGAGTAAACCGATCCTAACATTATAATTTATATGAGTAAACCGATCCTAACATTAGAATTTATATGAGTAAACTGATCCTAATATTGGAAATTATATGAGTAAAGAGATCTTAATATTGGAATTTATATGAGTAATCCGATCCAAAAATTTGAATTTATATGGGTAAACGGATCCTAATATTGGAATTGATATTAGTAAACCGATCCTAACATTGGCATTTATTTCAGTAAACCGATCCTAATATTGAATTTATATTAGTAAACCGATCCTTATATTGGAATTGATATTAATAAACCGATCCTAACATTGGAATTAATATGAATAAACCGATCCTAAAATTGGAATTTATATGAGTAAACCGATCCTAACATTGGAATTTATATTAGTAAGAAGATACTAACATTGGAAATTAGTTATTTACATTTTTTTAGTTGCATGACTTTTCAAGGTAAATTAAATTGCTACATTTTATGTAGGGAATATTCCCATGGTCTAAACAGAACTTCATAAAAATATTCTCGAAAATATCGATATAATTTCAAAATACAGGCTAAGATACAATGCATATTCAGTAAAGAAGCAATCGTTGCTTACACAGTAGACACTTCCCTTTCCTGGAGTAGAAAGAGATAGTGTAATTGAGTAAGTTACTTTCTTTAAGTACAAATGTATTTTATATAAGTTGAGGGCTTAAAATTTAGAAATGTTTATTTTATAGCTATGTATAAGGTCCTAGCCATGTTGCATTGTTTAGGTTCCCCATAAGTTGGGATGTTTAAATGTGAGCTTATTTTAATTTGTTGTGTCATGATTTGAAAGAACCGCAAGATTTGTGTAAACGTAAAGAAATTGTAATAAAAACAGTCATGTAAGAGTTCAGGTGTATTGTGACTGTATTTTCTTTAAGCATAAATAAGATTTATAAAAATATTCACTGACTTATTGCTTTGATCTTAGTCGTACCGTATAATACAATAAAAAAAATCATTGCATTTAACATGCATATCACGCTGCACGTTTCCCAAACAAATGAATACGTTACAAAATCTGAAATAAAGGCTTAGATCCTCGTGAGGTTGCGACATTAAAGTTCCTTATCTGAAAATTGCCTCTTAGTTCTGGAGGCCGAGACATCCTTGGGGTATAAGAGGAATGCCCTTGTCTTACCAACCATTAATCTAACAATCGCATCCGTCTCCCCTTGCTTGTCTAAGCGTGCTTTCAAGGCAGACAAATCTCTACTCATCCCCAAGTTCATCTCCTTGTAGCATGATGGATTCTATAGTGTCGGCATTAAATTTGGGGACAAGATCTATACTAACAGAATTAAGTTGCAAATTTATGTAAAATATATCACACGTTTTCAAGCTATGATGACAGTTGAACAAAATGTTCTACAATTTTAGGTTAATGACTTTAAAAAGACATACAACAAATTAAGTAGCTCTATGTGATAGATATATCATACCATCCTATCTTTAATTATTGATTGGAAATGAATGAGTGTCTTACTAACCTCCTACCATAAACAAATCTGAGAACGACGGAGAAGAATATCCATAACTTTAATTCAATCTCGAAAGCTGAAATATCACGTTTCTACGGTTCGAAATTTTAATAATTTTATAATTATGAAATGAATATTTTTATTTGAATACGTATAAAAAATATTTTGTTCTTTTGTAATAATTGTATGTTTGCCAAGCTGATATGCTTGAGCAATGAGTTTAATAAATTCTTTAATTATGTATATAGTTATTATTTTGTGTTAAATTATTCTTTCGATTCGTAATTAAACGAACAAATTTTGGTAGTAATCCTTATGACCATATGAATACTATCTCAAGAAGTAGTCTCAAATAAAGCGCCAAACAACTACTATGATCCGAATCCCGTCATGGTTATCCATGTTAAAGTTTCGAAATACAAGTCAAATAGCCATTTAATTGATGTTCTACGGATTTTGCTGAGAACAAGATTACTATGGGAACTACTTGACTCTCCTACACACTTTTAGTCACTCATTACAATTCATCGAAACTGAGTTTATTTAAATATAACTGGAGCTTATTCTTTATCCTTGTTTTTTGGCTTTCTTGACCTTCCGATGAAACTCATTAAAAACTTTGCACTAACACAAATTTCTTGGTAACCAGTTTCCTTGAGTAAGCTCACATGTAATTAAAGGTTAGGCCAGACTATCAAATGCTCGCGCGAGCATTTGATCAAACGCACTATTTTATTGGCGAATGCAGATGTAATAGAAGTAAACATTAATCACGTGACTTGACTTTACAGCTGATCTTAATTTTAATGGCTGCCATTTTCTTTGATTCTAGTCTAATTATTATATATCAGCTCTACTAAATCGAAAGGAAAACAAGGATAATACGCTAATATTCACAATGAAAACAAATCCTCAGCATACCAAATGGTCTTTAAAATCTAATAATATCTACGCGACGTCTTCACTTTAAAGGACAAAATTTGAATCGAACAAATACTCTGATCATACTTCGTGACATAATAGGCCTAATAATAGTAATAGTGCTACTTGTACTTCTAACTTACTACTACAACAACTACTACTACTACTACTAGGGGAGACCGGGGTGAAAAGTCCCAAAATCTATATTTAGACTCTTTATTCAACAAATATCACCCCTTTCACTTTGATGTTGATTCACAAAACAACATACAGGTTCCTTTTGTATGCATGCAGAGTCATTTAAACATACTGTGCATATTGACTTGGTTACAGGCTTAAGTTGATACCAATTTGAAGTGGGACTTTTTCCCCCAGGCCTGGGTGAAAAGTCCCACCCCCCGGGGTAAAAAGTCCCAACTCTGTGATATCTGATTTAGCCCAGGAAACTGTCATCAAATATACTTTCTCTGTTGGATTTGGACTAGTCTATTGTGCATATTTAACTAAGTCCTCCTTAAACACATGTCCACTCTTTGTTCGCTGGGTGCCGCTTACATCCGATTTGCAGAGCTTTGAAATTATCTGCTTCTTGTGTACCGACCAGATATCTGCGTTGCAAAAGTTTACAAATTTATTTTTCACTTTCTCGCTACGTTTTAGGAACTCAATTTCAAAGTCACCGTCCTCGTCCATTACATTTCTCACTATTCCAGTGTAGAACAGATTGCCCTTTTTCCCTTCACACCTAAAGAAAACAAAGCTTCCTTGTTCAAGACAGGAGAGCTCCTGTTCATCCATAGAGGAGGAAAGGAGGAGAGCTTCATTCAGTTCTTCTTCTTCCAGAAGCTCGGCATCATCCTCTTCGTTGACTTTGTCCGCCTTCTCCAGAATTGTCTCAAGGGTACAGTTAGCCTCATCGTCGCTGTCTGAGTCGTAATTCAGCCTTCTTTTCTTTGAGGCTACTCCAGTTTCCACCACCAAAGACTTTTGACTGTATCCTGGCCGTTTCTCTGGTGTCAAAGTCATAATGGTGGACTTCACAGTTTTACGCTGCTTTTTCCCCTCAGGGCGAGCTGTCACTTTGGGGAAGGGTCGAATATCTTTGGGTGAAATGAAGCCTTTGCTGACAGATCTTTCAGCTTCAGGAGTTGCAGTGCTTGTTGATGGCTGGTTTGGTGTCACGGGCTCAGGTTGTGGTCGGTCCGTCGAGTAAGTGGGTAGGAACTTATCGTCAGGAAATATATTTCTGTCCATGGGGTAAATCCCAGTTGCACGAAAGCCAGCGGTGACATTTGCTGGGGTAAAAGCCTTTGGGAAGGCGTATGACACAATTTGAGGCACAGTGTGGATGGACATCTGTTTGCCTGCATTCTGTGGATCCTTGCACCATCTGTCCACGGCATAGTCATAAAACGTTTGGAATGGCCCATACACAGACACATCCAGAGGCTGCATTTGATGTGAGCAGTGGGATGGAAATGAGAGCAGTGTGATGTGATGTTCCTTGCAAAATGAAATGACCTTCTCACCACAATGCGATGCATGGTTGTCTAGAATCAACAGTACTGGTTGATCAGCCGACGCTTTAGCATGTTTCTGGAAATGCTCCAGGAAACGCAAAAAGTTTTCGGATGTCATCCACCCTGAGGCTTTGGGGTGCGCATCACAGAGGGATCCTGGTGGAGCAGTTATTGTCCAGTGTTCTTGAACATTTACTCTTGGGAAGATAAGATATGGGGGCATGCTGTTTCCAAGAGCATTCACTGCTCCACAGAGTGTGACTGTGCAGCCCTTTTCCTGAGAAACGATAGATCCGACACGTTTTTCCCCTTTCTTTGCGAGCTGTCGGTTGGGCTTTTGAACGGTGGAGCATCCTGTCTCATCTATATTCCAAATACAGCCTGGTGAAAACTTATGTGTTGTCATGACATGCTCTAAATTGTCAAAGAACGTATTCACATTAGTCTTGTTGAATGCTTGCATCCTGTTGAGAGAGGTAGCTTCAGGGTTTCGCAAACTGAGACTGTCTTTGTTGCGTGATCTGAATCCAAAGAGCCAGTCCTCTCCTGCAGCCCTATTAGCAGTCCAAGATTCTAGGGTTTGCAATCTGATTATTAACAGCCACCTCATAGGCTAATCCCCGAAGATCTTTCAGCGTGAGTCCATAGAAGATGGAGGAGGCTTCCAGAACGTACTGAAGAATGATCTTTTCTTGATCGTCAGTGAAGATGCGCTTCTTGTCTGAACCATAGCCAAAGCTACCACTGTCAATGCTGCCTTTATCCTTGTGTAGTTTGACGTAGCGTTGTAGTGTCTTATAGTTTACATCAAACTGCTCTGCCGCTTTTCGGGACGACAACCCCCCGAGCACTGCCACCACAGCTGATGCCATCGCGTCCTTCGTGAAGGAGCCCCTCGTAGTTGTTCGGACGTAATTCCTTGGCATGGTTCTGGGAGAATAAACAAACAAAATGTGTGAGCTTCACCCTGACAAATAAGATCATCACCACTCCCTCCCGAATTCCATAGAAAACCCTCTTTCCCACCCTAGAAACTTGATATTGACACTGAAAATAAACAATCAATTAATTATTTTTCCCACACTAACAGTAAAATAATGTCATATTATCGTAAAAATATAAGAATGGATGCCATAAAACTTCACAATTATAACCATTCATATGTTTAAGGAGGTTTCGTAGCAGCCAGGGGGGAAAAGTCTCAGTGGGACTTTTTCACCCATCACTGGGACTTTTCACCCCGGTATAGGGTTGGCCTGATTCGGCGCTAACTGTGCCAATATGAATTGCAGCATTAGTGTAAAACATGTCAGAGTTATGTAAAAATGGCCATAGAGATACATGACAAATGCATACATTAATTGAAGCAAAAATAAAAGAATACTTACAAATTCTGATGTGTTGTGATTTTCACTTTTTGGTTCAGATCAACATGTGTTAGTGTCTATCTTTCAAAAAGGTAGAGGAAATGGGATGTTATAGATTGCCAAATGGGCCTACATCCAAAATATACAAGATTTAAAAACGATAAAGGCCAAAAAAATTATATCTAAGGGCCAAAACCCTATTGGGACTTTTCCCCCCTGGGACTTTTCACCCCGGTCTCCCCTACTACTAGAAATAGTCTGCTGTTACTGATCACTGATAAGTTATCAAGTTCAAGAAACTTCAAAATCATAATGGTAAGTTCAGTTATTATTAATGTTTTTATATTATAATTATAGTTTAGTTTTTAAGGAAAGCACATAAATATTATATTATAAATTATGATATAATATTAATTTATTAATAAAAAAAATATTAATATATACATTATTAATATCTAAATTTAATATTATCAATATGTACCATAGACCTGGAATGTATGAATCACTTTGAATTAATTAATAATAACTTAATAACAAAACATAATTGTCATATTATTAATAATTAATAGTATTATCGAATGAATTTGCTTATTTACATTATAATACTAATAACTTTTATTAAAATATTAAAAATAGGGCTGCGGAAAATAACAATAAATTAATCGATTAATCATTAAAAATAAAATTTAATTAAAATTTAAGAAAATATTTTGAATATTTTTTTTTCCAATTTATTTTTTATTTATATTTTTTGTAACTAGCATACTTTTCCCTTGTATTATTTTTATTTATTTAGACGCGCATACGTAAACAAAAAGGTTTTTCTACCTTATTTCTTGCATAGCAATGAAAGAGTAAAACATAATTTAAATTACCAAAACAATGTAAATTTCTAAATTTTAGCAACATGTCCTTTTTTTAATATATTGAGTTTTAAATATTTTTTTTAAAGATAATTAAAAATATGCATATTTGTTTTTCAGAAAGAATAGACTACATCCAATAGCACCGATTTTCATTTAGATGATGACAGCATATTTGAATCCTATTCGATACCAAGTCACTCTACTAAGTTATTGGAGCAAGAGATATAAAAAAATTAATTTAATTATGAAGAATGAAACAAATTCCTCATTACTATTCTTATTACTTACATAAATGTATTTAAATTCATTTTTATCCTCTTTCTGTTATTACAAGGCTAAGAGACTTTAATATGTTTTAGATTCAATACTACCACAAGACTTGTAAAATAAGCAAATTATTTTGAAAATCATGAAATATCACCAGATCATTTCAGTAGTTATCATGATTAGAAACTAGTTACCAACCATCTGAAATTTATATCAATAAATGTTTAATAGTATTGTAAATATTTTTTTTTAAACAACGAAAATTAGGTTACTGTTTTAATTGTAGTTGTATCAAATTACTCTATGTTGAGGCAATTTTGTTCCTTGCCTAAACACAAAAATTTAAAAGCCATCACTGCTAGAATGATATTGAGTTATTGAGAAGTTGAAAGATTAGGATTGAAAGGCTTAAGTACTAAAATAGATTTGGGCTCTATTTAACATTTTTTTCTCCAATTTGTAGAGAATTGGTTAGAGTAATAGTAATAAGACCAAAGAAAAGATGAATATCTAATAAATAAGAATTTTAATAAATCTAAACAATTTGAAAGGAAAACTAGTAATCATTAATCAAAAGTAATGCATTTAAATTAAACTAAAATAAATGTTTGTTTAAATAGGAGTTATTTATTATTATTAAATAATCTGTTGTTGTGAATGTTTTTTGAAAAATTAATAAGTTTGTAAATCTATATTTGATTTATACAAGTTATAACTAATAATTAAATCTAAACATTACTTGTTCCTTTCAATGCTACATACATTTTTAATATATTGTATATATATAAATATAAATATAATGTATATAAAATAATATAGATATACACAATGATAATTACATGATTTGAGACCTATACACAAATGCAGTTTCAAAATGTATTCAAAAATAAAGTTATGGTTTTTAATGTGTCTTTCATTCAAATTTTGACAATAAATTATAGTGAATAATCTTGTTTCTACATAAAAATAAAAGAGTAAAAGTGTTTGGGACTTACAAAAAACATTAAGAAAGTGAAAGCTAATGAGTGCAATATTTCATAAAAGTATATATATGTTTTCATTTTCAGATTTGGCTTTTAGCAATAAATTTTAACAATCTTCATTTTCTAAAGTTTAAAAAGAAAAATATTATTAACTTAATATCCTGCATTTTTTTCAAGTAAAAATATTATGGTTTTTATTTATAAATAACCTGAATACACCTTCTGATTACATCTTAGTGTCTGCTATGTTTTTATTACATATAATTTATTTATAAGTAAATAAAATAGTTTAGGCCATGTTGCATTAAACTGTAATAAATTGCTACTTTTTATTTAATTATACATTTCTTATTTTATGTTTGATGAAATTTTTGTATTCAGTCCTGTTTATAATACACATCACTCACCTCAAATAAAATTGTAAGTTCATATGGTTCTTATTGGTCAGAGAATTTTACAATATATGTGTATAGTACAATAACAAATGAATTGAAGTTTTATGGAATAAGTAATTTATAGGACAGTTACATTTTCTTAGTTATATTTCAAGAGAATATGATTAAATTGTTTGTATAATATTTCAAGTGATGGTGATAAGTCTAATACTAATAGTAATACTAGGTTAGCTTTTAATTTTTTTTATATGTATTAATTTTTTTAAAACTTATTAAATATGGGTATTTAAAAAAGATGATTCATAGTAGCTATAGGTTTTGTATTTTATTTGGATTGTTGTTTTTCTTGTACATGCACCAATTAAAAATACATTCAACAAAGTTGAAAGTATTGGCCAGACATAATGTAATCAGATGTTATAATAGGTCGGGGGGGGGGTGTGTGGACTGCACCGGGTGACAGTGGCATAGCCAGGGTCATCTGCGCCTGGGGACATTACACAAATTCTGCACCCCTTCTCGGACTGACAGATTTTTCCTTAAAATAAATTGTTTGCAATCGCATAGAGAATTATTAGTCTGTATTGGAATTTCATTAAAATACCAGATGCTTCGAAAATGAACCATATAAACCGCAAAATTTCAAAAAATTTCTAGGGGGCTCATTTTCGGTCCGGGAAGGGGCGCAAAATTTGTGTCATGTCCACGGGCGCAGATGACCCTAGCTACGCCACTGGTCATTGCATCAGCATTGTTATGTTATTGTGACCGACAGTCGGCTAGAGTTATGTTAACATATTCCAGTTTCTCTACGATAACCCTTTCAAGGCTTGCTGCGTCTTTGGAATGTATATGAACAAAACCTAAAAATGATTCTTTAAATGGTTACAATTTAGTTTGTAAAAGCCAGAGGGGGGGGGGTAGGGGGGGGGGGGAGGGGGGGCTATATAATAAAGGGGGGGGGGGGGGGGGGGGGGGAGGGGGGGGGGGCGGGGGGGGGAGGGGGTTGTGGGAAAATAATATATAAGGGGGGGGGGGGGGGGGGGATTATTGGACATAATATATAATTACATATATAATATATAATATATATACTAACAAAATATATAATATAAATAATTATCTCTTTTTGGGTTTTGGGGGGGGTTTTTATTTTGTTTTAATTATTATTTGTGTTTTTTTTTTTGGGGGGGGGTGTGGGTGGGTTATTTTTTATTTTTTTTTTTTTTTTTTTTTGTGTTGTTTTGTTTTTTTTGTTTGTGTGTTTTATTTATTTTGTTTTTGGGGGGGGGGGGGGGGGGGGGGGGAGGGGGGGTGGGTGTTGTGTTTGTGTTTTGTTGTGAGTTTTTAATTGGTTGGTGTTTGGGGTAATTTGTTTGGAATTAGGGGGGGTTTGGGTTGTTGGGGGTAGAATATTGGATTGAAGGATTTAGGTGGGGTTGTATGTGTGGGGGACACTTATTTTGTTGGTTGTAGGTTGTGTAGTAGCATGAGAAAAAGTTTGAGAAAGGTATTTGGAAAAAGGATAAAAAGTGAGTAGAATAGGAAGGGGAATAATGATATTGGGGGTATAATTTAGTATATATGAAGTGTGGAAGAGGTGTGTGTGTGGTGGGTGAAGAGAGATTTGGATAGGGTAGTATAGGATGAGGGTTGGGTGGAAGGTTGGGTGTGGGGGAAGGGATGTGTGTTTTTGGTATATTGGGAATTGTATTTTTTGTGGTTTTTATTTGATTGTTTGGGATTGTGTATGTGTGTGGATGTGGAAATTGTTAGTTGGTTTTGTAGGTGCAGGAATATGTATGGAAAGAGTGTTTATAAAAAGAATAAAGGTAAATAATATAGGATAGTCTCTCTGTTATATATCTGTACGAGTCAAAACTAATAGTTTTAGTATAACATCAGCGTCACACAATGTATTCCCCTGTAACTGTAAAAAAGGGTTTACACACATTAAACTCCACGGGTGCGTGACTAGCTCTTTATGGACGGCTCCTAGCTTAGGACGTAGGCCTTAGCCTACGCACAGAACAAAATTTGTAGATTAACCAAAGTATTGAAAATAATTTAGAGTTATAGTTATAGATCTAGACTCTTGGCAAGCACTTTTTATTTTTTCTTGTGTTTATGATCCAAGGAGGGCAAAAATTTTTTTATAGACGTACCTTCATCTATCTTATAACATCATTATTAATTACACTTAGTTCTATTTCATAGATTCGAAATAACGAAATTTTTGTTTGCGTAATTTCTTTCTACGAACGATGGCAGACTCCTTAGCCACAGTAGTAGATAGTATGAATATTTAAACATATTAACTCATTTTTAAACATGAGTCATAGTTATACTCATTCTACACATCATTTGAATATTTTGAATTTAAAGTTGAAGTCTTTATTATTATTTTGTTATTTATTTTCATTCTTTTAATTTAAAAAATCTCTGTTTTTTAAAAGCCTAAATTTAAATAAAATGCATATCTACTTCGTAATAAATCGTATATTGTTGTTGTTTTGACATTATTAAAATAATAATGATTTGATAAAAATTTGGTTGATCACGAGCAATTTTATTAAATTAATAGCACATCGTAGTCAACATAAACAACTCTCCGATGATAACTTTGAACTTCAATTTGTAATAATTTACCATGTGATATGGAGGTTGCGCATTAAATACAAAAATATTTATAGTGCGTGGTTTGATCAAA
>CALYLW010001382.1:0-24046 GCA_944989445.1 Ampullaceana balthica | reverse complement strand
AAGAAATGTAAAAGAATAACCTAAAGTATAATTGCGCACTTTATTAATTTTTCGTTTTACGAAAGTTAAATTTCCGTAAAACTGGTCAGCAAAATTACGCACCAAAAGTCTTGTTTTAATGTATATCTGTATAACAAGGGAACCTACTTGATCGCTTGACTTTTGTATACAAATAATTTTTTAATAACACGTTTTGAAGCATGTCAATGTTATTTACTTATTGTAACATTTCACAATTTATTTTTCTTCAAAATTACAATCAAATCAATATTTATATCAAAACTAGAAAAATACAAGCACTTTGTAGCGGGAGTGTGTTGATCCTTTATCCAAGTATAAGATGCTGGTTATTACAATTTTTATTTTCCAAGTTAAATTTCAGATTCATCTATGTATGTAATGTATTATGAGAAACAGAGGTATGCCATTTTACCGTGTGAGTTGTTTTCACTTAATGCAGTGCCTTTTAACATAACATTACTATTTAAAAGGTTTGATTTATTAAATAATGATTCTTGCCGACCTTAATAACTAAATTTACAATTTCATTCCCACTTGTACAAAATTAACATAACTTATAGGTTTTCCGAAAGAGCTCTACCACCCTCGTCACTCAAAAATTTAATATATAATTACGAAACTGCATCGTATCACAATTGTAAGTTATATAATATTTGTAACCACGTCTATAAGATAAAGAACATGTGGCACTATCCCTTTAAAAGGCAAAAGCTAAGTAAATTACAGCGCAAATAAACAAAATTAAAATGTAGTTTCTAAAATAATTTAAAAAAAAACCGGTCGTATCAAAATGATATAAAAAAATGTGCATACAATATTTAGACAATATAGAAAGCTGGCCGCATAAAATAAAGTCTTGTTTTAAAGTAAATGTACTGGACCAAAATAACTCTTCCTTTTGACGTATTTACAATTGTGAACACAGAAAAAAATATTTAACATTTTTTATGTCTCTATATTTTACGATTTATATTTACGGTTTATAAGCAATGTGTAAAATTTCAAAAAGGAATCTTTTTTTTTGTTCCCTATTCCGGATAAGGCATCATATTTTGTAAATTATATTCAACGCACACACACACACCAGATTTTATATCTGAAAAATAAAATTTAAAAAAATAAAAAAGATTCAAACGTCTGTTAATAAATGCATCTTAAAAATGATTAAAAGGCAAATGTAGAAATGGCCTATGCTATTCTGAATACAAAAGAAATGAACTTAAAAACATATTATATTCGCAATTCATATTTATTAAGCGTATTCAGGATCACTTCATTAAATTTATTCAAGTTTTGTTAATACGTTTGGTAGCGAAAGTTTATAATGTATAGTGTATATAAAGCTTAAGTAGACTGTTTTAAAGTGTAAGTTTATTTGACATAGGCCATCACTTTCAACATAAAATAAACTCGCTCTATCTATTGTTTTTAATTAAATGTCGAGTTATGAATTAAATTTTTAAAAATCCCAATTTTATTCATTGCATGTAAAATATTAATACAATGCATCGTGTAAATAATTGAAATAAAACAATTTAAACGCATATGTAATATATAAAGCTCAGTTGATATTTTTATGTTTGTTTGTTTGTATCCCTTAAAAAAAGGCCATTGCTTTGTTGACATTTTTCCAAAAGATCTCTGTCACTGTTGTCACTAAAAAAGCTCTTATATATTTACGACACTGCATCGTAACACAATTGTAATTAATACAATATTTGCAACGGCGTCTATGAGATAAAGATAATAAAGATAAATAAAGCAATTATGCTATATTCCTAATTTTAAAAAAACAAACAAAACAAATCAATTTTATGTTAAAAACGCATGTGAAACCATGACAATAATTGATTTTAAAAATGGCCTATGTTAATCAATCATCAAAGGAATGAACATAACATATTCAATTCGCAATACAAAATAATTAAGCGTTTTCAGGATCACTTTATTTAGTTTAATCTACTTATGTTAATAGGTCCGGAAGCCTAAGTTTAAATAGTATAAGCGTATAGGTTATGTAAAAAACAATAGCCTTGAAAAAAATACTGACACAATTTTTACATAAATAGGTTTTTTATTACATGTCAAGTTATGGAACAGAAATTAATTAAAACAAATTCGCAGTTAAATTTAAACGTGTAAACAATTAAATCTAATTCATCGTGTGGCATTTGTAATTAAATATGTTTACTTGTCTATCTAATATATCGAAAGTAACAGTAAAGAAAATGACAATTCTTTGTACAGCACAGCTCAAATTATGAACCGAACACGAAAATGTGTGCACCGTAATTATACATTATAATATTTTTTTTATGCGCACCGTTGAAAATAAAGTATCGGGGAAAAAAGTCACCAAAAGTAACTCGCTTTGAACGGCATTTAAATGTCCGCGTAAATTTGTTTAATACAGAAATGAGGTTCAATTTTATTATTCTTTGTCTCTGCATTTTCTAATCATTTAATTTACGGCATTCAGGCAAAAGGGACAATTACAAAAACTAACTTAAAACCACCTTTAGGGTAAAAGGAATCGTCCTGCCAAATTTGGTCCCCGTCCGTCATTTGGTTTTTCCGTGGCTGTCTAACAGAAAGTCGAAAAAGTGAAACATACAAACATAAAAACATACAAAGATACAAACACCAACTGAGCTTTATATATTAGATAGCTATTAATACTTTATAGTCTATTAGAAAATACTTTTATTTCACCATAATATGCAAGTTAAGGGAAACATATACACCTATGTTGTAACACTAATTCCTCATGGTAGATGTTGTCTTAATGTAATTCTCTAGTTGCATGATTACTTCATGCTAAAATAACAATCAGCGTGATGGGATCTACACTGGTGCTATTAATCTTGTGTATATTAAGAAACATAAAGCCAGATGTTTACTGCCACAACATCATTTTCATAGAGTATGTGCTGTTGTGTATGAAAGAGGAGGCCCAGATCATAAGCAAAGACGATGTCATTTGGTTGGTCTTATAAGGTCGGTTGCTTAAAAGTGTTCTTATGGTGTGTGGAAATTTTCTTCAAACAGTCAATGCCCATAAGGAGAAAGAAAAGTAACAGACAGAAAACAACAAAGCCTCAGCAGTTCTCAACTTGAAATTATCGGCCTCCAGCTAGAACGAATAGCATTGCATGTCATGACATCACAAGAATTCCTGAGTATTAATTTTAACGCTGTAGAGAATCTTAGCATTTAACTGATTTATATAGCAGTCAGATCTGTAATATTTGTGGGAAGAAAGATAATTAACGTGGTATGTCAATTATCCAAATAAAAACTTAAGTTTATAACTGTTTTTTTGGTCCAGCTAATATTACCTGCTTTTCTGGCATACTTTTATAAATGTGTACAAATGTTTTAAAAGAATAATATAAATATTGTCTTGCACAGAAATGGGTCTTAGAAAAGCTTTGCGTCTCTATCTGAACTGTGCGATATGAAGAAACCAATGAATTCGTCAACTCCTAGGTGTTTAAGTTACCCTGAGTTATTGTCTTTAGTTTTGTAACAAATAATAATAATAAATGTTTCTGTTTGTGCAAATGTCGGGGATCTGTTTTGTTTTCTTTGTGATTCATTATCTCATGCATTGGTTTTTACTTTCTCGGGAGTTCGTCTACCTAGTCCATAGAAAATCATGTATTTATGTGCTTACATTTATTTTATTTTCACATTTTTTAAAAATGCATTAATTTTTTTTTAAATATTTTTTTTAAACTTTCTTTTTTAAAAAAATATAAATAAATTTGGGGTGGGGGGGCGATGGAGGAAGGTTGGGGGGGGGATTATATTATGATAACATTTAAGTCAACAATTTCTAGGTACCGATAATTTCTGCCAAATCTACGTAAATAATTATCTCTATCTCACTGTTTTATGTATCGTAAAAGTCGTGTTCTATAAGTAAAGATAATTTTGTTTTTGATTCTTTATTCGTCTTATAAATTAAAAAGTTTAATAGCATTAAATATCATGCATAGTTGTATCTTGTTATTGTTTTTTTTTGGGTCCTACTTTAATTTTTATAATTTACACACACACACACACCTACACACAAGCACACATTATTTAAAAAGTTCAATTTCGTCTAATTATTGATCACTTTTTTGCATAGAAAATTTGATTTTAATTTGTTTAGATTTAATAAAATGCTCTAAATATTAAACAATTATATTTTATTTGATTTAATCAGCTCTCTAAAAATTGGGAGGTGGGAATGATTTATGTAGCCCTTCTATTTTTAGTACATTAGCCTTTTATTTCTAATCTTTCTACGCTGCATCTGAAAAAGGGGGGGGGGCTGCCTGGCGATCCAAGGACACTAAAAGAATGTTCATTATAATACACAGCGCAAGACAATCCAAAAATACAAAATTGTATTCATGTGTCGTAAAACATGTTTAATATAATGCGCACCGATCAGGAATAGGTTTATAAAAAGTAGTGTAAATAAAATACGCACCTTATGGCTCGACAGGAAATGTCGTTCAATATAATACGCACCACGACACTATAGCAAATAAATGTAACATGTTGAATAGAGATACATAAACATAATCTACAAATTCATTAATTTAGTTACTATACATTCGATTTATTTGAAATTTTGATACTTCATTTTTATCATCGGCACGAGTCTGCCTGCAAAATTTCAGCTCGCTAGCTTACGAGGAAGTGGGTAAAAAATCGATCCAACGTTTTTTCAGCACAACCCGCCTGCCTCAAGCAATCAGATACCACGAGTTCATATGAAGGATTTTTAAAAAATGGAAAAGGAACAGTTCCAAACTGTTCTGCAAATGGTCCCACAGCAATTCTATGTCTTTGACACAAAAACTTGACCATCTTAAGGATAGGCACGAACATTATTATTTGAAGGCTAAAAAGGGCCGTCCATAAAGTACGTCATGCTCCAGAGGGTGGAGGGGGTGTAAGAAAGTGTGACAAGGGAAGGGGGGTTAGCCATGTGTCACGTCACGATGTTTTATATTCAATTTTAATTATTTGTTAATAAAAACAAATGTTTGAAAGTGTGACGTACTTTAGGGGGGGGGGTTTCCAAGACTTGTTACATTTTGTGACAGAGGAGGGCGGAGTTAAAAATGATTTTAAAAAAGCATGACGTACTTTATGCACGGTCTCACATGTAAATATACATAATTATTTATACCCACGTATCTGACCTCGATAGCTTTTTCGTTTGCATGTGTTAGAATAATCAAATTTGTTATTATTATTTTTTTATAATTATGATTTTTTATTTATTTATTTTTTGGTCGTGTTATAAAAGGACCAAAAAGTGTGTGACAATCACAAATATTGACCTGAAAAGTTTCAGTTGTTGTTTGTTAATTTTTTATTTCGTAGAAAAAGTATGTGTGATGTATTCATTAAAAAGTATCACGGCTTTCATTTCTTTAATATGGGGTGGGGTATTGCTCCCAAATTTTTTTTAAACAAAATTATATAATAATGATATGATCATTTTAATAATGTGGTCCTTGTGTTTCTTATTCGTAAAGCTTAGTCACAGGGCATTTGATGCTGTATCCAGTGCAATGTATTTCCATGTAATTTCTGAAATACTACAGTGGATTTAACGTCTTACCGGCTGTCTCGCTGGTCGCCGTTCCCATGACAAATACACACACACACAAATCTTCATTGCATAATATTGTATTGATATACGTTTGTTTGTACTTAAGTATAGGTGGCGGAAAAAAAAATAAATGGTAGGATAGGAATGCCTCAACTGTTATTGCTAGGCTGTACAAAAAGAGTCCGGTCCGATGCCAAACTCACAGCAAGGACTAATCTGCAGATATACCAGCCTGCGTACTGAGAACACTCCTCTATGGATGTGAGTCTGGACCACCTACACCAGGCATGAAAGGAGACTCAATAGCCTCCTCCTCAGATGACTGCGCTGCATCATAGACATCAAATGGCAAGAGAAAGTCCCCAACACGGAGGTACAGGCTCGAGCAAGCACTAGCAGCATAAGAGCCATATTAAGTCAAAGACGCCTCCGATGGCTTGGACACGTCAAGAGAATGCAAACTGGTCGCATAACCAAGGATGTGCTATACAGCGAGCTGGTGACATGGATAAGGTCGTTTGGTCGGCCACATCTCAGATACACGGATATATGCTGAAGAGACGTGAAACCAGCCAACATAGCCACACAAAGCTGGGAACACCTGGCAGAGGATAGATAGATCCACGTGGCGGGCAATAGAGAAAGAAGGATAACTTTAAAGCCGAGGAACAAACCAGGGCAGAAACGGTTGAAAAAAGGAGCTATGAGGAAGGCCAGGCAACACTGCCCCACCCCATTCGTGTGGGTGACATGCAGAAGAGACTGCCACTCAAGGATTGGTGTTAGTAACCACACCAAGAGCTACAAGAAATAAAATAAATATATCGTCTTTCGTAGACGGACATATGCCATACCATACATACCATATTTGGTGGAATTAAAACAACCGTGCTAACACATAGGCTTTGGTGATCTTTTAGGTACTAAGCTTCCTTTATAAAAACATACATTTAAATTAAGAAATTTGAAAGAATAGCCTAAGTGGTATTTCCGCATTTTAGCTATTTTCTCGCTTTGCAATAGTTGAATTCCGGTAAAACTACACACATGACAAAAGATTGCGCACCAGAAAGCTTTCGTTAGTATATATTCTATAGTTGGGCAAGGGAAGGTATTCAACTGTTTTAGTTGTTTAAATAAAAATGATTATATTTTAGAAATATTTCAAAAACTTTACTTCAGTGTTTATTCATACTTTTAAAATTTCAAATTTTCAATTACTTTAAAATTACAATTAAATCATGTATATCTTATAAAGCGTACTATATACTTCATATATACTTTAAAATTAATTTCATGCAACAATAATTTATATACTAAAGAGAGTGTATATACCTATCTGTTACATTAATCAGTGACGGTTTGACATGTCAATAATTATCTAGTGGCAATATATATTCATGCTAAAATAATTAACATTTTATAATGCATGTTTTCACGTTGTTAGAATCCGTTTTGTTAAATCTATTTCCAATTCAAACATATAATCCAAAATTACATACAAATATTAAATACTATTGCGCAGATAATTAATGGTTCCTTAGCATACACTGCGCCTAGTGCTTTTGAAAGTTCAAAACTTTCATTTTGTAACTTAGAGAGCTGCTTAGAAATTGTACAACACTAATTTTATTGAAGTATTGAATGTTAAAAATGATTATTTTATTTAAAACATTTTTAAAAAAATTATATTTTGTTTCTTGTGTTTGTATTTGAATTTGTGACTTTACTTTAATTGTTTTCACGCGTTTTGAAAGACCCGTAAGATTGTTTCAAATTGGAATGTACAAGTTACGTTTCATTATGTCTGTATCTTCCTATGTAGAAATAAGTTAAATGAAGTATTCATTGATAGTATGACTGAATTGTTGTTTTGATCCTTAATTTTTTTCCAATCTGTAAAGGGATAGTGATTGTAAAGAATTGTTTTAAAATAATTTTTTTATCCCTTTTATCATTATTAGGGAATTTGATTACATAAATGATAATCAGATTTCTTACAAAATGTATCCGTTTGCTATTCCTGGAACTAGACTTTTTTCAGGCTAGTGACTACTTTAAAAATCTTTATTAAGTGATTCAATTCTCTTCAGGTTTATGGCTGTGGATCTCCATGTCTCATCCCTATAGAGCAGCATATACTTTTTCAAAGAGTTAGAGATAGTTATCTAAAACCTTCTGTTCAGGCCTTGAGACCGAAATATTAAATTACGTGTATCTCGGACATTACATTAAAAGCAATTGTTATGTCCAAAATCTCTTCATAGTCACCGATATAAAAGTGTCGAGAAACATGTCTTCGGCCTATTTATTGATGTCCTACTGTTGTTCTCTCAACCACTACCCAATAATGACAACTTAACTTCCCTACAAACACTATATTTAGTGCTAGCAATTGATTCATTTCAAAAGTATTTAGATATCACATGATCTTTGATTGTTGTCCACGTTGAATGGCTTTTCGCTGATTACGTCACGCCTACAAAAACAGAATTATGGTATCCCGATTGGAAGTTTGTTCTATCACCTGCATGGTAATAGAAACACTAGGATACGTCAAAGTCAACATAAACTTTCCTTACATCAATGAACTTTACACTTTGTTTAGTGTTTGTTCATGTAAAGAGAAGGAAGAGTAATAACACAGAACTATTGTGAGAGTTATGACCAGGCAATATTCCGTTATATCATCGATGTTGTGATTGGAATTTATATGAGTAAACCGAGCCTAATATTGGAATTTATATAATAAAACCGATACTAATATTGCAATGTATATGAGTAAAGCGATCTTAATATGGGAATTTATATGAGTAAACCGATCCTAACATTGCAATTTATATGAGTAAACCGAACATAATATTGGAATTTATATGGGTAAACCGATCCTAACATTGGATTTTATTTCAGTAAACCGATCCTAACATTGGAATTTATATAAATAAACCGATCCTAACATTTAAATTTTTAATGATTAAACTGATCCTAAAATTGGAATTGATATGAGTAAATTGATCCTAACATTGGAATTTAAATTAGTAAGAAGATCCTAACATTGGGAATTAGTTATTTACATTTTTTTAGTTCCATGATTTTTCAAGCTAAATTAAATTGCAACATTTTATGTAGGGAATATTCCCATGGTCTAAACAGAACTTCATAAAAATCTTCTCGAAAATATCGATATAATCTCAAAATACAGGCTAAGATACAATGCATATTCAGTAAAGAAGCAATCGTTGCTTACACAGTAGACACATCCCTTTCGTGGAGTAGAAAGAGATATTGCTTAAAATTTAGAAATGTTTATTTTATAGTTATATATAAGGTCTTAGCAATGTTGCATTGTTTTTGTTTCCCATAAGTTGGATGTTTAAATGTGAGCTTATTTTAATTTGTTGTGTCATGATTTGAAAGAACCGCAAAATTTGTGTAAACGTAAAGAAAGTGTAATAAATATAGTCATGTAACAGTTCAGGTGTATTGTGAATGTATTTTCTTTAAGCAGAAATAAGATGTATTAAAATATTCACTGACTTATTGCTTTGATCTTAGTTGTGCCATATAATACAATAATAAAATAATTTCTTTTAACATGCATACCACGCTGCACGTTTCCCAAACAAATGAATTCGTTACGGAGTCTGAAATAAAGGCTTAGATCCTTGTGAGGTTACGACATTAGAGTACCTTATCTGAAAATTGCCTCTTAGGTCTAGAGGCCGAGACATCCTTGGGGAATGCCCTTCTCTTACCAACCATTAATCTAACATCCGCATCCGTCTCCCCTTGCTTGTCTAAGCGTGCTGTCAAGGCAGACAAATCTCTACTCATCCCCAAGTTCATCTCCTTGTAGCATGATGGATGCTATTGTGTCGTCATTAAATTTGGGGACAAGATCTATACTAACAAAAATAAGTTGCAAATTTATGTAAAATATATCATACGTTTTCAAGCTATGATGACAGTTGAACAAAATGTTCTACAATTTTAGGTTAATGACTTTAAAAAGACATACAACAAATTAAGTAGGTCTATGTGATAGATATATCATACCATCCTATCTTTAATTTTTGATTGGAAATGAATGAGTGTCTTACTAACCTCCTACCATAAACAAATCTGAGAAAGTCGGAGAAGAATGTCAATAAATTTAATTCAATATCGAAATATCACGTTTGCCAAGCTGAAATGCTTGAGTGATGCGCTTAATAAATTATAAATTCTTAGATTGTGTATTTTGTTATTATTATGTCGTAAAATTATTCTTTATTTTCGTAATTAAATTAACACATTTTGGTACTAATCCATATAACCATAAAAATACTATCTCAAGAAGTAGTCTCAAATAAATGGCCAATAACTAATATGACCCACATCCCGTCATGGTTATCAATGTTAAAGTTTCGAAATACAAGTCAAATAGCCATTTAATTGATGTTCTACGGATTTTGCTCATAATAAGATTACAATAGGAACTACTTGATTCTCCTACACACTTTTAAGCACTCATTACAATTCATCCAAACTGAAATTTTTAAATATAACAGGAGCTTGTACATTATCTTGGTTTTCTGGATTTTTTGCCCTTCCGATGAAACTCATTAAAAACGTTGAACTAACACATAGGTTTTGGGCGAAATTTCTGTGTACCCAGTTTTCTTTAGTTGACATACGTGTAATTAAGAAATGTAAAAGATTAACCTAAAGTATAATTGCGCACTTTATTATTTATTTCTTTTTTACAAAAGTTGAATTTCCGTAAAACTAGACAACAAAATTACGCACCAAAAGTTGTTTTTACTGTATACTTGTAGAACAAGGGATCGTACTTGATTGTTTGACTTTTGTATAAAATCCAAGTAATTTTTTTAATAAAACCTTTTGAAGCAATTCAACGTTATTTACTTATTGTAATCTTTAATAATTTATGTTGCTTCAAAAATACAAATAATTCAATATTTATTTTAAAATAATTATAAATACTTTATAGACAATTAGAAAATACTTTTATTGCACCATAATATTGAAGGTAATGGAAACATATACACATGCGTTGTAACAATAATTTTACGTAAATGATTTTCTATTATTGTAATTCTCTAGTTGCATGATTACTTCATGCTAAAGTAACAATCCGCTTGATGGGATCTACACTGGCGGTATTAACCTTGTGTATATTAAGACCCATAAAGCCAGATGTTACTGTCACAACATCCTTTTCCTAGAGTATGTGCTGTTGGGTATGAAAAAGGAGGACACGATCATTAGCAAAGTTGATGTCATTTGGTTGGTCTTATAAGGTTGGTTGCTTAAAAGTTATCTTATGGTGTGTGGATATTTTCGTCAAACAGTCAATATCCAAAAGGAGAAAGAAAGGTAACAGACATAAAACAAGAATATCTCAACAGTTCTCAACTGGAAATTATCTGTCTCCTGCTACGACAAATAGCACAGCATGTCATTACATCATAAGAGTTCCTGAGTATTATTGTTAATGCTGTAGAGAATCTTATCGTGTAACTGATTTATATAGCAGTAAGATCTTTAACACTTGTGTGAAGAAAGAAAATTAACGTGGTTCGTCTAAATAAAAACTTTAGCTTAAAGTAGTTATTTGCATCACAACTGTTTTTGTCTAACTAATATTAACTGCTTTTTTGGCTTACATTTATAAATATGTACAAATGTATTTAAAGTATAAAGTAAATAGTGTCGTACACAGATAGAGTCTTAGAAAAGTTTTGCCCCTCTATCTGAACTGTGCGATATGAAGAAACCAATGAAACAATAATAAATATTGTAATATTTTTTAAGTTGTAGTGAGTTATTGTCTATAGTTTTGTAACAGATAATAACAAAATAAAACAACCCCGTAAAAACAAAGTTTTTGACTATAAATCCCTTATATATGAGACATAACTAAAAGTATTGATTATGTTCAAACTTGACAAACATTTACAGACTGAAACCGAAATTATCTCCCCTGGCTTTAAAACTGGGGGAAGGGGGTAGGGGGTGTGGACATGGACAGGTGGCGTCAACGCGTTAACTCAACTCAAGGTGGTTTACCCGGTTAAAACACGAGATGTGTTCACCGAAGGCTGGATAAAGTCAAGTGACCCGTAAAATGTAAACAATTGCGACCGCTACATATAGTTTATATAGATAAACTAAAAATGCATTAATTTAAGAACTGTACTTTCGATCGATCTGAAATTTTAATACGATGCATTGTTATGTGACACGGGTCCGTGTGCTAAATTGAAGCTCGATGGCATGACAGGTAAGGGGTCATTTTTTACTTCTGTTTTTCCGAGATGCCCGACCAAGACAGAGAGAGACGGCGGTGAAGTTAATATAAGGGAAAATAAAATAGTTCTGATGGTCCAAATGTCAGTGATTTGTTTTGTTTGTTTCTTTATGATTTATTATCTGATGCATTGTTTTGTACTTTCTCGGGTGTTCGTCTACCTAGCCCAAAGAAAATAATGTATATGTGTGCTTACATTTATTTTATTTTTATATTTTTAAAAAACTATTTTGTCTTTATTTTTCTTAAATTTTATTTGCTTGAAGAATGTTGGGATGTTGATATTATGATCACATTTAAGTCAACAATTTCTAGTTTCCCGTTAATTTATGTCAAATCTACGTAAATAATTTTCTATATCACACTGTTTTATTTTTCTGAAAAGTTGTGTTCTATAAGTAAAGATAATTTTGTTTATGTCTTTTATTTTTTAATACATAGTAATAAGTTTAAGACCATTGAATATCATGCATAGTTGTATCTTGTTATTGTAATTTATTATTTTTTATTGTCCTACTTTCTTTTTATCATAACACATTTTTTCCCCCTTTCAAGCACGCACTCACACATACACACGCACACACACACACCTACACACACACATATCTACACACTTTTACACACGCATACAGACGCACACATCATTTATAGGTTCAATTTCTTTTAATTATTGATCACTTTTCTACCTTCAAAATGGGATTTAATTTTTTTAAGATTCAATAAAATGATCTAAATATTAAACAATTATATTTTATTTGATTTAATGAGCTTTCTAAACAAGGGGAGCGGGGAATGTTTTATGTAGCCCTTCTATTTTTAGTACTTTAACATTTTAATTCAAATCTTTCTACGATGCATCTGAGGGGGGGGGGCGCATTGGGTATCCAAGGACACAGTCCAAAATGCCTTTAACTAAAGTGACCTTACAAGTGAGGGGTGGATTTCCCTACTACGAGTCACTTCACCCTGGCTCAGCAAACGAGTATATTATCAAGGGATTGTTGCTAGAATGCGGATCAGTAATGTATCTTACTGCAATGGTGTTACACCATTGGAAGTTTTCCTCGGAGTTGACGTCCGCTACGTTTTTGCCAATCCTTAATGGCATTCCTAGCCCTAAACAGTACCACTCACTTATAACAATTAGTTATCAATTTTATATAATGACTTGTTAACTTTATTTTTTAGATTATTTTGACTCGGTTACACGTATGAGAGTTTGTGTGTTTGTGTGTGTGTAATAATAATAATACTTTTAATATTATTATTATTTGACTACATCTCCAAATTTAATGGTGCAGATTCCTCGAATTCTGAAAATGGGTTACGAAACATCTCGAACACTCTGCGTCACCTTAAAACACTCTACTCCAAGTCAACTAGGTGTGCGTTTGGTAACAACAGCATTTGATTTGGATCAACATCGCTTAGGTTCTTATTTCGAAAAATTTATTAGCCCATTAAATTGCAGGGCTCATAAAAGTATTGCTCACTAGCACTTTTTTACCTGTCTGGACACATATAACATTTACTTTTGGCACGAGTTGCCAGTGGGGCTTTACCTTGAAATATGTGATCAAAGGTTGTTTTTTTTAAATTTAAGTTAGAGTTTTGTTTAATGGTGGTAAATTTCAAGGAAATTTCAAAACATCAAAATAAGTGGATTAACTAATTTTAGTTCGTTTCCTATATATTACTATATAGACTTACATTATGAGAGACAACTGATGGAATACTGTTGCAGGTAGAGAACACAAAGTTACGCTCCATGTAGATATCAATACATCGAAAACAAAATTCTTGAATTCCTCACTTTTAAACCTTTTATTATAAACTAATTAATCTCCTGCCGCCCATGAAGTTGATTTTTTTGCTGTTCTTTTTGTCTTGCATTACTCCTTGATGAGAAAATGATGGTTACAAGCATGTGAGAGTTCATAGAAGGGAATGAAGTATAATAACTTCCGTTTACACTGATACCGTCATACAAAGGTTTTAATTATATATACTGCATTAAAAAAAAACGCTTTATTATTATAATATTATACAAAATAAACCGGTAACTTCCATGTCGAGAATCATGTTTTCATTATTAATGAAAAAAAAACACATTAAAAAACCAAGTTTTTGACTATAACTAAAAGAATATTCATTATAATACACAGAGCAAGACAATCCAAAAATACAAAATTGTAGTAATGCGTCGTAAAACATGTTTAATATAATTAGCACCGATCAGGAATATGTTTATAAAAAGTATTGTCAATAAAATACGCACCTTATTGCGTGACAGGGAATGTTCAATATAATACGCACCAACACACTATAGCAAAACAATTTAACATGTTACATAGAGATAAATAAAGATAAACTAAAAATTCATTAATTTAGCTACGGTACATTCGATTTATTTGAAATTGTGATACATCATTTTTATCATTGACACGAGTTTGCCTGCAAACTTTCAGCTCGCTAACGTAAGAGGAAGTGGGTTAAAAATCGATCCAATTTCTTTTCGGAAAAACCCACCTGCCTCAAGCAAGCAGACACCACGAGTAAATATAAAGGATTTTAAAAAATGGAAAAGGACCTGTTCCTGGCTGTACTGCAGATGGTCCCACAACAAGTCTATGTCTTTATGGAAACAACTTGACCCTCTTAAGGATAGGCACGAACATTATTATTTAAAGGCTAAAAAGGAGCCGTCCATAAAGTACGTCACGCTCCAGAGGGTGGAGGGGGTGTAAGAAAGTGTGACAGGGGGGGAGGGTCCAGCCATGTGTCAAGTCAGTATGTTTTATATTAACAATTATTTATTTGTTAATTTTAAAAAATGTTTTAAAGTGTGATGTACTTTAGGTGGGGGGGGGGCACGATTTGTGACATTTTGTGACGGAGAAGGGCGGACTTAAAAATCGTCAAAAATAGCGTTACATATTTAATGCACGCCCCAATATGTATATATATATATATATATATATATATATATATATATATATATATATATAATATATATATATATATATATATATATATAATTATTTTTACCTATTTATCTGACCTTGATACATTTTTCGTTTTGCATGTGTTAGAATGTTCAAATGTGGCTTTATTTTTTATTATTATAATTTTTTTATTTAATTATTTTTTGGTCGTGTTATAAAAGGACCTAAAAGTGTGTGACAATCACAAATGTTGACCTGAAATATTTCAGTTGTTGTTTGTTATTTTTTTATTTCGTAGGAAAAAGGTTGTGTGATGTATTCATTAAAAAGTATGTGTGATGTATTCATTAAAAAGTATGTGTGATGTATTCATTAAAAAGTATGGGTGATGTATTCATTAAAAAGTATGTGTGATGTATTCATTAAAAAGTATGGGTGATGTATTCATTAAAAAGTATGTGTGATGTATTCATTAAAAAGTATGTGTGATGTATTCATTAAAAAGTATGTGTGATGTATTCATTAAAAAGTATGTGTGATGTATTCATTAAAAAGTATGTGTGATGTATTCATTAAAAAGTATGTGTGATGTATTCATTAAAAAGTATGGGTGATGTATTCATTAAAAAGTATGTGTGATGTATTCATTAAAAAGTATGTGT
This sequence comes from Ampullaceana balthica, assembly GCA_944989445.1. Taxonomy (NCBI): domain Eukaryota; kingdom Metazoa; phylum Mollusca; class Gastropoda; family Lymnaeidae; genus Ampullaceana; species Ampullaceana balthica. The sequence goes on along the minus strand of CALYLW010001382.1, from coordinate 8,485 downwards.
GATGTATTCATTAAAAAGTATGACGGCTTTCATTTCTTTAATATGGGGTGGGGTATTGCTCCCAAATGTTTTTTAAACAAAATTATATAATAATGATATGATCATTTTAATAATGTGGTCCTTGTGTTTCTTATTCCTAAAGCTTAGTCACAGGGCATTTGATGCTGTATCCAGTGCAATGTATTTCCATGTAATTTCTAAATACTACAGTGGATTTAGCGTCTTATCGGCTGTCTCGCTGGTCGCCGTTCCCATGACAAATACACACACACACAAATCTTCATTACATAGCATTGTATTGATATACGTTTGTTTGTACTTAAGTATAGGTGGCGGAAAAATAAGATAAATGGTAGGATAGGAATGCCACAACTGTTATTGCTAGGCTGTACAAAAAGAGTCCGTTCAAATGCCAAACTCACAGCAAGAACTAAGCTGCAGGTATACCAGGCCTGCGTACTGAGAACACTCCTCTATGGATGTGAGTCTGGACCACCTACACCAGGCATGAAAGGAGGCTCAATAGCCTCCTCCTCAGATGACTGCGCCGCATCATTGACATCAAATGGCAAGAGAAAGTCCCCAACACGGAGGTGCAGGCTCGAGCAAGCACGAGCAGCATACGAGCCATATTAAGTCAAAGACGCCTCCGATGGCTTGGACACGTCAAGAGAATGCAAACTGGTCGCATACCCAAGGATGTGCTATACAGCGAGCTGGTGATATGGAACATGTCCGTTGGTCGGCCACATCTCAGATACACGGATATATGTTGAAGAGACATGAAACCAGCTTTCAGGTACTTATCTTCCTCGATAAAAACATACATTTAAATTAAGAAATTTGAAAGAATAGCCTAAGTGGTATTCCCACATTTTAGCTATTTCCTCACTTTGCAATAGTTGAATTTCCGTAAAACCACACACATGACAAAAGATTGCGCACCAGAAAGCATTTGCGAGTATATATAGTTGTGCAAGGGAAGGTATTCAACTGTTTTACTTGTTTAAATAAAAATAATTATAATTTAGAAATATTTCAAAAACTTTACTTCAGTGTTTATTCATACTTTTAAAATTTCAAATGTTCAATTACTTTATAATTGCAATTATATCATGTATATCTTATAAAGCGTACTATATACTTCATAGATACTTTAAAATTAATTTCATGCAACAATAATTTGTATAATAAAGAGAGTGTATATACCTATCTGTTACATTATTTGTGCGCGGAAATCCGGTCGTACAAATTTTCTAGTGGCATGATTAATTCATGCTAAAATAATAAACATTTTATAACGCATGGTTTCATGTTCGTAGGATCCCCATTTGTTTAATCTATTTCCAATTCATACATATAATCCAAAATTACATACATAAATTGCTATTGCGTAGATAATTAAAGGTTGCTTAACATACACATCGGCTACTGCTGTCGAGGTTCAAAACTTTCACTTTGTAACCTAGAGAGCTGCTTAAAAATTGTACAAGATTATTTGTATTGAATTGTTGAAAGTTAAAAATGATTATTTTATTTTAAAAATGTCAACATGATCCTTGCCTTGGATCTTTATTTATTTTTTTAAATTATATTTTTTTCTTCTGTTTGTATTTGAAATTGTCACTTTACTTTAATTGTTTTCTTCTTTTTAGTCCTCTAATAAAAACGTGGTTTTTAAAAATCTGTTTTTACCTCTATTTATTTTACCAAACACCTTATCAGCGCCCACCCAACGTTTTAATACCATGGCGATGAGGTCACAGGGTGAACTCGGCACGTGAAATCTAACAACAGCAGTCGGATACATATGCTTATATAGAGATAAATTTTAAAATCTATTGAATTAATTACGGTACATTCGATCTGAAATTTTGACACAATGCACTGTCATCCAGGATCTATCTTTGGTAAAATTTTGAGCTCTCTAGGACAATGAGAAGTACTTTAATTTTACATTGGCAAATTTGAAAAATTGCGGACAGACAGACACGAAAGCACGTTAATAAAAACCTGGTAAAAATACTGTATGTACTCCTTGAAATTGATTCATTTCAAAAGTATTTAGATATCACGTGGTAACAAAATATACTCCGACAGGAGGTGTGTTTTATCACCTGCAATGTAATAGAAAAAAAAATAATAAAGGTAAAAAGGGATTTTTTAAAACTACTTTTTTTTATTAGTGGACTAAAAAGAAAAAAATAAGTTAAAAATTATACGTTCGAGAACTGGGATTTAATATAACTAGAAACGGTGGGCGAATGTTTGGTGTAAAAATTAAAGATGTGTAATTTAGAAGACAATAGAGAGATCTATAAGTGAGAGAATGAGTGAACTGCATATGTAAAACCCCATAAGCTCCCGCTCCACGTTTTTAGTCATATTAAATCACAGTACTTGAAGGTATACGTTTTAACTCTTATTCCTAGAGTTATTCTGACTGCGTCTCTTTCTAGCATGATGGATTTAAACTAGCGGTATGAAATTTTTGGATTAATTATTCTTTTGTGTATATAAAGGTCTAATTTTGTTTGGTGTCCCATAACCTAGTGGTCGTAGGGGGTTCTAATATTTCCATTAGAGCTTTCTCGGGGCTTGGTAGACCTTGGCGGCGCCCATCTCCTCTCCAGGTCAGCGGAGGACTTTTAAGCGATAGTCATTCATCAACATTTTTATTGTGCCTTTAACGTGAGCTCCATCCCACGCCCCTCAGTTTGTGAGGCGAGTGCACTATCGACTTCGCTATCCAGCCGCCCCTTTAAGGTCTATACTTGCAGAAATAAGCTACACAAGATGTGTAAAAAATTACCTTTCAAAGTGTTACAACAGGCGAAAAACGGGAATAAAATTAAAGCTAAAAACTTCAAAAAGGCGCATCCCGAAAATTTCATAAAGACATACACCAAAATAAATTAGCACTATGTAATATATTGTCCCATTTGTTATTTATCAACTGATAATTAAATATTTTCCCCACACTTTCTTACTGAAAAATGAATTTTAGAAGGACGAAGATAAAATTAAAGAGCAATGCCAAAATCTGAAATAGAACGTTGACGACTTCAATTTGTAATTTGTAATTAGGAAATGAATCGTATAATTAAATATACGCATAAATATATGCGTAACTATCTTATCTCATTTTTTCAAAATATATTTACAATATTAATGAAACAACATTTGTTTTAATGATTAGCGTAGCTTATGTGTAATGTACTGTGCTTTATGTTGTTGTTATGGTATGAATGGTTATTTAATTATTATATGTATGTTATGATCTCCATGTAAAGCGCTGTGAGCCCGGTTCCCCACTGGGATACAGCGCTATATAAATTATCAATTATTATTATTATTATTATTATAACGCGCTGTGAGCCCAGCAGCTCGCTGTAGAGCTGCGCTATCTAAATTCTCAAATTATCTCTATATATATTTCATCTAAACGGGCATATGAAAATGAGCATAACAAATGACCCTCGCTGGGGTCGACCGATTAATGGTGGCAAGCGATGAAAACAAGAAGAAAGAAAAAAAAGGGGGGGGGCAACCACTTTTCTTGCGCTAATTTGCGTTGTTCTTTCACAGAATAACATGTGATTCATAGTGTAGTGGTTATCATATCAGCCTTGCACGGGGAAAATCTTGGGTTCAAGCCCCGCGGGGAAAAAAAAAGTATATGTTTTTTTCTGCCCGTTGTTTTACCCATTTTTAACAACAACCACTGTCCAAACGTCTCCATGTTTAATCGCTTTTTTAAAAATTACTTCGTGCTGCTGTTTGTGTCCGTTCTCTCACCCCCTCCCACGTTCTTTGAACTATAATCTATGATGAGCAAGTCTGCGGCGCATGCTACGCCCGGGTCGTATCTTGTTATTATTAATGCAATTTAATAAACTGCACTTGAGGTCTGTATTTAACTTAATGAACAGATATTTTGTTTTTAAAGTATTTTTGGTTAATATTATCGAACTATTAGTCGCATCAAAAGGCCAGTTACTACAATGTCAACCTGGTCGTTATAGTTATCATTACTACAATGTCAACATTGTAGTAGAACTTATTTAAGAAATATAAAGCTACCAATTCATATAGGATACACAAAAAATACTTAAAGATTAAACACTTGACACAAAAACTTAGTCGGAACCTCCAAAATGAATATATAAACAATGTAATTACCAAAGATAACAATAAAAACTTATGGTCCTTTATCAAATCTAAAAAAATGGAACCTTCAGGAATAGCCACACTAAAAGGCTCAAATAATAAAACCTATAATGATAATGAAACTAAAGCTAATATCCTTAACACATATTTTGCATCATCTTTTTCTGCCTCAGGCGACAAGGAAGTTTTAATAAATTTAAATAAAATGGAGGAAATAGGTAACATAACTGTAGATGAGATAGGTATACATTCACTCCTAAAAAACTTAAAAATAAACAAAGCTACTGGCCCAGATGATTTGCCTGCAAGATTATTAAAAGAACTAAGCAATGAACTGTCCCCAATCCTTGTAGTTCTCTTTCAAGCCTCTCTAAACCAGGGTAAAGTGCCCCAGGATTGGAAATTAGCTAATGTAAGTCCACTCTTTAAGAAAGGGGATAAATCAGACCCTGGTAATTACAGGCCTGTATCACTTACTAGTATCACCTGTAAATTACTAGAACACATAATATATAGTAGAATAGTTAACCACCTTGACAAATATAATGCCCTATGCCCACATCAACACGGCTTTAGAAAAAACAGATCATGTGAAACACAATTAATAGGATTAATAGATGAACTATCAAAAGGCTTGGACAAAAATGATCAAATAGATACAATATTACTAGACTTCTCAAAAGCATTTGACAAAGTTCACCACCTTAGTTTACTTAAAAAACTTAACTACTTTGGAATCTCAGGTTCCTTACATCACTGGATCCAAGACTTCCTTTTGGGCAGGGAGCAAACTGTAATAATTAATGGATCTAAATCTGCACCAATAAAGGTTAACTCAGGAGTTCCACAAGGAACTGTGCTAGGTCCCTTACTCTTTTTAATTTTATATAAATGATTTACCCAACAACATCTCAACAGGTACAAAAGTTAGGCTATTTGCTGATGATTGTATAATCTATAGAACAATTAAATCAGAACAAGATGGCAAAATTTTACAAAAAGACTTAGATGAATTGATAAAATGGGAAACTAACTGGAGTATGTCTTTCCATCCAGAAAAGTGTCAACTGTTAAGAGTAACAAAGAAAAAGAAACAAATAAATTCAAAATATTACATTCATGGAAAAGAACTGACCCAAACTAAAGATGCAAAATACTTAGGAGTCTTAATAAATGAGAAACTATCATGGAAACCCCATGTCAATGAAGTTATTAAAAAATCAAACAAAACCTTAGGCTTTATAAAAAGGAACTTTAACAAATGTAATAGAGATATAAAACTAAAATGCTACCTCACTTTGGTGAGACCTGCACTAGAATATGCATCTTCTGTATGGGACCCATCCACCAAAGAAAACATTGATAAACTAGAACAAATTCAAAAAAGAGCTGCCAGATTCATTACTGGAGAATATTCGAAACTGACAAGAGTAACACCATTAGTTAAATCATTAAACCTTGAAACACTAGAGGATAGAAGAACCAAGAGCAAAGTAGTAATCATACATAAAGCAATTAATTCTAATTTAGAAATACAACACAAAGATAACTTAATACAACCCTCAGATAGACATAAGGATAAAAACACCTTTCTTATTCCGTATGCAAGAACAAACACATACAAGTTTTCCTTCTTCCCGTCCGGAATTAGGGCGTGGAATGGGTTGCCTGAAGAATCCAGGAAAACCAACACTTTATCAACATTTAAATCTCTAATAAAAATGCAGGACTAAACACAAACCATAGATAAGCGTAGGACGCAATAATCTTCTGTATAGAAGGAGCGTCTGTAAACAGATAAGATAAGATAACATGCCCGTTATAGTTATCATTACTACAATGTCACATGCCCATTATAGTTATCATTACTACAATGTCAACATGCCCATTATAGTTATCATTACTACAATGTCAACATGCCCATTATAGTTATCATTACTACAATGTCAACATGCCCATTATAGTTATCATTACTACAATGTCAACATGCCCATTATAGTTATCATTACTACAATGTCAACATGCCCATTATAGTTATCATTACTACAATGTCAACATGCCCATTATAGTTATCATTACTACAATGTCAACATGCCCATTATAGTTATCATTACTACAATGTCAACATGCCCATTATAGTTATCATTACTACAATGTCAACATGCCCATTATAGTTATCATTACTACAGTGTCAACATGCCCATTATAGTTATCATTACTACAATGTCAACATGCCCATTATAGTTATCATTGCTACAATGCCAATATGTCCGTTATAGGTATCATTACTACAATGTTTCCCGTTATAGTTATCAATGTCAAAGTGGGCGAGTCAGCGCGCCTGTTTATTGATGTTCAACGGGTGTTCTCTTAATCAGTTTACACTAGGGATAAATTGACTCTCTTACAATATTAGGCAACCCGTACAATTAATTCAAATGCAGTTTATTTAAATATAACAGAAAAACAGGAGTTTGTATGTCGTCTTGGTCACCTCTTATCGCCGTTCCCAAGACACCCATACGAAATCTTTGCACTAACACAAAGGCAATGGCTGAACTTTCTGGGTACAAAGCTTCCTTGACAAAGCATACATTAAAGTTAAGAACTTTTATAGAAAACTAGCAGACCCGTCGTGCGTTGCAACAATCTCAGTAAAAAGGAGTATGAATAAAAAAGAAATTACTTTAAGGGTCAGCGAGCCCATAACTTTAACATATGACGTTCGAAAATCTGTTCATTTTCATTACAAATATATAAATATATTTATCTATATTGCTCAATATCGTGCAAAATTGAATGGGGAATACAATATACTTAAAGATTATTAAAAACACATTAAGGGCCCCCAGCCCCGAGGAAATGGACATTAGGAGTTCAGTGCCCTGTGGTAATTTAATATTGGCTCTTAAGTTTTTATATACCTAGTTTGGTCAAAAACCAGTTATTTTCTCATTATCTAACAATTAAACTAATTTTTATTTAGCTAATATAAGAAAAAATACATGAAGGGGCCCCCGGGCCCATTCGGTTCAAGATGTACATTTTGAAAACCTGCTCATTTAAATTCAGTTTCATTATGGATATATTTTCGCAAAATCGTTAAAAACTGAGTGGGCAATAATATCTTAGAGTATACCAAAAAAATGACATTTGGGGCCCCCGGCCCATTCGATGTAAGATGTAAATTTCAAAATGCTGTTTATTTTAATTCAGTTTCATCATGGATATGTTTCTCAAGAACGTTAAAAATAGAATGGCAAATAATAACTCAAACATAGACGAAAAATTGACATTTGGGGCCCCCAGCCCTGAACAATTGGACATTAGAAGTGCAGGGCCCTTTGTTATTTTAATATGTGCTACAAAGTTTTTATATACAAAGTTTGGTAAAAGATCCATTCATTAACTCAGTAGCTAACACATAAACTAATTTTTATATAGCTCATATAAGCAAAAAAAAACCAAGACATTAAGGGCCCCAGGGCCAATTTAGTGTCAAGTTCAAAACACCTGCTTATATCAAACAATTTCACAGTGTATATATGTATCTATATTTCTCAAGATCTTAAATAATTAAAATGGAGAATAAAATTTTTAACGTTTGTGAAAAATGACATTTTGGGCCCCCAGCCACGATGAAATGGACATTAGGAAATTAGTGCCAAATAGCATTGCAATATCTGCTACCAAGTTTTTATATACAAAGTTTGGTTACGATCCATCAATTTACCTAATAGCTAACGCTTAAAGTAATTTTTATATTGCTCATATAAGAAAAAAATCATATTATGGGCCCCCGGCGCCCCATCAGTGTTAAATCTTGCAAAATAAGTTGCCAGTTACCATACCAGGAGCGTACTCAAAAGTCTCCAGAAGTTTCATGACCATCGGATGAATGGTTTAGTCAGCTATAAAGGACATACATACATACATACATACATACATACATACATACATACATACATACATACATACATACATAAATACATACATACATACATACATACATACATACACATACACACATACATACATACATACATACATACATACATACATACATACATACATACATACATACATACATACATACATACATACATACATACATACATACATACATACATACATACATACATACATACATACATACATACATACAAACATACATACATACATACATACATACATACATACATACATACATACATACATACATACAAACATACATACATACATACATACATACATACATACATACATACATACATACATTCATAAATACATACATACATTCTTTTATATATATTAG
>CALYLW010001381.1:131549-232568 GCA_944989445.1 Ampullaceana balthica | reverse complement strand
CAGATTTTCTTATCTCTACAGACGCTCTTTCTATACAAGATTATAGCGTCCTACAGATTTTCTTATCTCTACAGACGCTCTTTCTATACAAGATTATAGCGTCCTACAGATTTTCTTATCTCTACAGACGCTCTTTCTATACAAGATTATAGCGTCCTACAGATTTTCTTATCTCTACAGACGCTCTTTCTATACAAGATTATAGCGTCCTACAGATTTTCTTATCTCTACAGACGCTCTTTCTATACAAGATTATAGCGTCCTACAGATTTTCTTATCTCTACAGACGCTCTTTCTATACAAGATTATAGCGTCCTACAGATTTTCTTATCTCTACAGACGCTCTTTCTATACAAGATTATAGCGTCCTACAGATTTTCTTATCTCTACAGACGCTCTTTCTATACAAGATTATAGCGTCCTACAGATTTTCTTATCTCTACAGACGCTCTTTCTATACAAGATTATAGCGTCCTACAGATTTTCTTATCTCTACAGACGCTCTTTCTATACAAGATTATAGCGTCCTACAGATTTTCTTATCTCTACAGACGCTCTTTCTATACAAGATTATAGCGTCCTACAGATTTTCTTATCTCTACAGACGCTCTTTCTATACAAGATTATAGCGTCCTACAGATTTTCTTATCTCTACAGACGCTCTTTCTATACAAGATTATAGCGTCCTACAGATTTTCTTATCTCTACAGACGCTCTTTCTATACAAGATTATAGCGTCCTACAGATTTTCTTATCTCTACAGACGCTCTTTCTATACAAGATTATAGCGTCCTACAGATTTTCTTATCTCTACAGACGCTCTTTCTATACAAGATTATAGCGTCCTACAGATTTTCTTATCTCTACAGACGCTCTTTCTATACAAGATTATAGCGTCCTACAGATTTTCTTATCTCTACAGACGCTCTTTCTATACAAGATTATAGCGTCCTACAGATTTTCTTATCTCTACAGACGCTCTTTCTATACAAGATTATAGCGTCCTACAGATTTTCTTATCTCTACAGACGCTCTTTCTATACAAGATTATAGCGTCCTACAGATTTTCTTATCTCTACAGACGCTCTTTCTATACAAGATTATAGCGTCCTACAGATTTTCTTATCTCTACAGACGCTCTTTCTATACAAGATTATAGCGTCCTACAGATTTTCTTATCTCTACAGACGCTCTTTCTATACAAGATTATAGCGTCCTACAGATTTTCTTATCTCTACAGACGCTCTTTCTATACAAGATTATAGCGTCCTACAGATTTTCTTATCTCTACAGACGCTCTTTCTATACAAGATTATAGCGTCCTACAGATTTTCTTATCTCTACAGACGCTCTTTCTATACAAGATTATAGCGTCCTACAGATTTTCTTATCTCTACAGACGCTCTTTCTATACAAGATTATAGCGTCCTACAGATTTTCTTATCTCTACAGACGCTCTTTCTATACAAGATTATAGCGTCCTACAGATTTTCTTATCTCTACAGACGCTCTTTCTATACAAGATTATAGCGTCCTACAGATTTTCTTATCTCTACAGACGCTCTTTCTATACAAGATTATAGCGTCCTACAGATTTTCTTATCTCTACAGACGCTCTTTCTATACAAGATTATAGCGTCCTACAGATTTTCTTATCTCTACAGACGCTCTTTCTATACAAGATTATAGCGTCCTACAGATTTTCTTATCTCTACAGACGCTCTTTCTATACAAGATTATAGCGTCCTACAGATTTTCTTATCTCTACAGACGCTCTTTCTATACAAGATTATAGCGTCCTACAGATTTTCTTATCTCTACAGACGCTCTTTCTATACAAGATTATAGCGTCCTACAGATTTTCTTATCTCTACAGACGCTCTTTCTATACAAGATTATAGCGTCCTACAGATTTTCTTATCTCTACAGACGCTCTTTCTATACAAGATTATAGCGTCCTACAGATTTTCTTATCTCTACAGACGCTCTTTCTATACAAGATTATAGCGTCCTACAGATTTTCTTATCTCTACAGACGCTCTTTCTATACAAGATTATAGCGTCCTACAGATTTTCTTATCTCTACAGACGCTCTTTCTATACAAGATTATAGCGTCCTACAGATTTTCTTATCTCTACAGACGCTCTTTCTATACAAGATTATAGCGTCCTACAGATTTTCTTATCTCTACAGACGCTCTTTCTATACAAGATTATAGCGTCCTACAGATTTTCTTATCTCTACAGACGCTCTTTCTATACAAGATTATAGCGTCCTACAGATTTTCTTATCTCTACAGACGCTCTTTCTATACAAGATTATAGCGTCCTACAGATTTTCTTATCTCTACAGACGCTCTTTCTATACAAGATTATAGCGTCCTACAGATTTTCTTATCTCTACAGACGCTCTTTCTATACAAGATTATAGCGTCCTACAGATTTTCTTATCTCTACAGACGCTCTTTCTATACAAGATTATAGCGTCCTACAGATTTTCTTATCTCTACAGACGCTCTTTCTATACAAGATTATAGCGTCCTACAGATTTTCTTATCTCTACAGACGCTCTTTCTATACAAGATTATAGCGTCCTACAGATTTTCTTATCTCTACAGACGCTCTTTCTATACAAGATTATAGCGTCCTACAGATTTTCTTATCTCTACAGACGCTCTTTCTATACAAGATTATAGCGTCCTACAGATTTTCTTATCTCTACAGACGCTCTTTCTATACAAGATTATAGCGTCCTACAGATTTTCTTATCTCTACAGACGCTCTTTCTATACAAGATTATAGCGTCCTACAGATTTTCTTATCTCTACAGACGCTCTTTCTATACAAGATTATAGCGTCCTACAGATTTTCTTATCTCTACAGACGCTCTTTCTATACAAGATTATAGCGTCCTACAGATTTTCTTATCTCTACAGACGCTCTTTCTATACAAGATTATAGCGTCCTACAGATTTTCTTATCTCTACAGACGCTCTTTCTATACAAGATTATAGCGTCCTACAGATTTTCTTATCTCTACAGACGCTCTTTCTATACAAGATTATAGCGTCCTACAGATTTTCTTATCTCTACAGACGCTCTTTCTATACAAGATTATAGCGTCCTACAGATTTTCTTATCTCTACAGACGCTCTTTCTATACAAGATTATAGCGTCCTACAGATTTTCTTATCTCTACAGACGCTCTTTCTATACAAGATTATAGCGTCCTACAGATTTTCTTATCTCTACAGACGCTCTTTCTATACAAGATTATAGCGTCCTACAGATTTTCTTATCTCTACAGACGCTCTTTCTATACAAGATTATAGCGTCCTACAGATTTTCTTATCTCTACAGACGCTCTTTCTATACAAGATTATAGCGTCCTACAGATTTTCTTATCTCTACAGACGCTCTTTCTATACAAGATTATAGCGTCCTACAGATTTTCTTATCTCTACAGACGCTCTTTCTATACAAGATTATAGCGTCCTACAGATTTTCTTATCTCTACAGACGCTCTTTCTATACAAGATTATAGCGTCCTACAGATTTTCTTATCTCTACAGACGCTCTTTCTATACAAGATTATAGCGTCCTACAGATTTTCTTATCTCTACAGACGCTCTTTCTATACAAGATTATAGCGTCCTACAGATTTTCTTATCTCTACAGACGCTCTTTCTATACAAGATTATAGCGTCCTACAGATTTTCTTATCTCTACAGACGCTCTTTCTATACAAGATTATAGCGTCCTACAGATTTTCTTATCTCTACAGACGCTCTTTCTATACAAGATTATAGCGTCCTACAGATTTTCTTATCTCTACAGACGCTCTTTCTATACAAGATTATAGCGTCCTACAGATTTTCTTATCTCTACAGACGCTCTTTCTATACAAGATTATAGCGTCCTACAGATTTTCTTATCTCTACAGACGCTCTTTCTATACAAGATTATAGCGTCCTACAGATTTTCTTATCTCTACAGACGCTCTTTCTATACAAGATTATAGCGTCCTACAGATTTTCTTATCTCTACAGACGCTCTTTCTATACAAGATTATAGCGTCCTACAGATTTTCTTATCTCTACAGACGCTCTTTCTATACAAGATTATAGCGTCCTACAGATTTTCTTATCTCTACAGACGCTCTTTCTATACAAGATTATAGCGTCCTACAGATTTTCTTATCTCTACAGACGCTCTTTCTATACAAGATTATAGCGTCCTACAGATTTTCTTATCTCTACAGACGCTCTTTCTATACAAGATTATAGCGTCCTACAGATTTTCTTATCTCTACAGACGCTCTTTCTATACAAGATTATAGCGTCCTACAGATTTTCTTATCTCTACAGACGCTCTTTCTATACAAGATTATAGCGTCCTACAGATTTTCTTATCTCTACAGACGCTCTTTCTATACAAGATTATAGCGTCCTACAGATTTTCTTATCTCTACAGACGCTCTTTCTATACAAGATTATAGCGTCCTACAGATTTTCTTATCTCTACAGACGCTCTTTCTATACAAGATTATAGCGTCCTACAGATTTTCTTATCTCTACAGACGCTCTTTCTATACAAGATTATAGCGTCCTACAGATTTTCTTATCTCTACAGACGCTCTTTCTATACAAGATTATAGCGTCCTACAGATTTTCTTATCTCTACAGACGCTCTTTCTATACAAGATTATAGCGTCCTACAGATTTTCTTATCTCTACAGACGCTCTTTCTATACAAGATTATAGCGTCCTACAGATTTTCTTATCTCTACAGACGCTCTTTCTATACAAGATTATAGCGTCCTACAGATTTTCTTATCTCTACAGACGCTCTTTCTATACAAGATTATAGCGTCCTACAGATTTTCTTATCTCTACAGACGCTCTTTCTATACAAGATTATAGCGTCCTACAGATTTTCTTATCTCTACAGACGCTCTTTCTATACAAGATTATAGCGTCCTACAGATTTTCTTATCTCTACAGACGCTCTTTCTATACAAGATTATAGCGTCCTACAGATTTTCTTATCTCTACAGACGCTCTTTCTATACAAGATTATAGCGTCCTACAGATTTTCTTATCTCTACAGACGCTCTTTCTATACAAGATTATAGCGTCCTACAGATTTTCTTATCTCTACAGACGCTCTTTCTATACAAGATTATAGCGTCCTACAGATTTTCTTATCTCTACAGACGCTCTTTCTATACAAGATTATAGCGTCCTACAGATTTTCTTATCTCTACAGACGCTCTTTCTATACAAGATTATAGCGTCCTACAGATTTTCTTATCTCTACAGACGCTCTTTCTATACAAGATTATAGCGTCCTACAGATTTTCTTATCTCTACAGACGCTCTTTCTATACAAGATTATAGCGTCCTACAGATTTTCTTATCTCTACAGACGCTCTTTCTATACAAGATTATAGCGTCCTACAGATTTTCTTATCTCTACAGACGCTCTTTCTATACAAGATTATAGCGTCCTACAGATTTTCTTATCTCTACAGACGCTCTTTCTATACAAGATTATAGCGTCCTACAGATTTTCTTATCTCTACAGACGCTCTTTCTATACAAGATTATAGCGTCCTACAGATTTTCTTATCTCTACAGACGCTCTTTCTATACAAGATTATAGCGTCCTACAGATTTTCTTATCTCTACAGACGCTCTTTCTATACAAGATTATAGCGTCCTACAGATTTTCTTATCTCTACAGACGCTCTTTCTATACAAGATTATAGCGTCCTACAGATTTTCTTATCTCTACAGACGCTCTTTCTATACAAGATTATAGCGTCCTACAGATTTTCTTATCTCTACAGACGCTCTTTCTATACAAGATTATAGCGTCCTACAGATTTTCTTATCTCTACAGACGCTCTTTCTATACAAGATTATAGCGTCCTACAGATTTTCTTATCTCTACAGACGCTCTTTCTATACAAGATTATAGCGTCCTACAGATTTTCTTATCTCTACAGACGCTCTTTCTATACAAGATTATAGCGTCCTACAGATTTTCTTATCTCTACAGACGCTCTTTCTATACAAGATTATAGCGTCCTACAGATTTTCTTATCTCTACAGACGCTCTTTCTATACAAGATTATAGCGTCCTACAGATTTTCTTATCTCTACAGACGCTCTTTCTATACAAGATTATAGCGTCCTACAGATTTTCTTATCTCTACAGACGCTCTTTCTATACAAGATTATAGCGTCCTACAGATTTTCTTATCTCTACAGACGCTCTTTCTATACAAGATTATAGCGTCCTACAGATTTTCTTATCTCTACAGACGCTCTTTCTATACAAGATTATAGCGTCCTACAGATTTTCTTATCTCTACAGACGCTCTTTCTATACAAGATTATAGCGTCCTACAGATTTTCTTATCTCTACAGACGCTCTTTCTATACAAGATTATAGCGTCCTACAGATTTTCTTATCTCTACAGACGCTCTTTCTATACAAGATTATAGCGTCCTACAGATTTTCTTATCTCTACAGACGCTCTTTCTATACAAGATTATAGCGTCCTACAGATTTTCTTATCTCTACAGACGCTCTTTCTATACAAGATTATAGCGTCCTACAGATTTTCTTATCTCTACAGACGCTCTTTCTATACAAGATTATAGCGTCCTACAGATTTTCTTATCTCTACAGACGCTCTTTCTATACAAGATTATAGCGTCCTACAGATTTTCTTATCTCTACAGACGCTCTTTCTATACAAGATTATAGCGTCCTACAGATTTTCTTATCTCTACAGACGCTCTTTCTATACAAGATTATAGCGTCCTACAGATTTTCTTATCTCTACAGACGCTCTTTCTATACAAGATTATAGCGTCCTACAGATTTTCTTATCTCTACAGACGCTCTTTCTATACAAGATTATAGCGTCCTACAGATTTTCTTATCTCTACAGACGCTCTTTCTATACAAGATTATAGCGTCCTACAGATTTTCTTATCTCTACAGACGCTCTTTCTATACAAGATTATAGCGTCCTACAGATTTTCTTATCTCTACAGACGCTCTTTCTATACAAGATTATAGCGTCCTACAGATTTTCTTATCTCTACAGACGCTCTTTCTATACAAGATTATAGCGTCCTACAGATTTTCTTATCTCTACAGACGCTCTTTCTATACAAGATTATAGCGTCCTACAGATTTTCTTATCTCTACAGACGCTCTTTCTATACAAGATTATAGCGTCCTACAGATTTTCTTATCTCTACAGACGCTCTTTCTATACAAGATTATAGCGTCCTACAGATTTTCTTATCTCTACAGACGCTCTTTCTATACAAGATTATAGCGTCCTACAGATTTTCTTATCTCTACAGACGCTCTTTCTATACAAGATTATAGCGTCCTACAGATTTTCTTATCTCTACAGACGCTCTTTCTATACAAGATTATAGCGTCCTACAGATTTTCTTATCTCTACAGACGCTCTTTCTATACAAGATTATAGCGTCCTACAGATTTTCTTATCTCTACAGACGCTCTTTCTATACAAGATTATAGCGTCCTACAGATTTTCTTATCTCTACAGACGCTCTTTCTATACAAGATTATAGCGTCCTACAGATTTTCTTATCTCTACAGACGCTCTTTCTATACAAGATTATAGCGTCCTACAGATTTTCTTATCTCTACAGACGCTCTTTCTATACAAGATTATAGCGTCCTACAGATTTTCTTATCTCTACAGACGCTCTTTCTATACAAGATTATAGCGTCCTACAGATTTTCTTATCTCTACAGACGCTCTTTCTATACAAGATTATAGCGTCCTACAGATTTTCTTATCTCTACAGACGCTCTTTCTATACAAGATTATAGCGTCCTACAGATTTTCTTATCTCTACAGACGCTCTTTCTATACAAGATTATAGCGTCCTACAGATTTTCTTATCTCTACAGACGCTCTTTCTATACAAGATTATAGCGTCCTACAGATTTTCTTATCTCTACAGACGCTCTTTCTATACAAGATTATAGCGTCCTACAGATTTTCTTATCTCTACAGACGCTCTTTCTATACAAGATTATAGCGTCCTACAGATTTTCTTATCTCTACAGACGCTCTTTCTATACAAGATTATAGCGTCCTACAGATTTTCTTATCTCTACAGACGCTCTTTCTATACAAGATTATAGCGTCCTACAGATTTTCTTATCTCTACAGACGCTCTTTCTATACAAGATTATAGCGTCCTACAGATTTTCTTATCTCTACAGACGCTCTTTCTATACAAGATTATAGCGTCCTACAGATTTTCTTATCTCTACAGACGCTCTTTCTATACAAGATTATAGCGTCCTACAGATTTTCTTATCTCTACAGACGCTCTTTCTATACAAGATTATAGCGTCCTACAGATTTTCTTATCTCTACAGACGCTCTTTCTATACAAGATTATAGCGTCCTACAGATTTTCTTATCTCTACAGACGCTCTTTCTATACAAGATTATAGCGTCCTACAGATTTTCTTATCTCTACAGACGCTCTTTCTATACAAGATTATAGCGTCCTACAGATTTTCTTATCTCTACAGACGCTCTTTCTATACAAGATTATAGCGTCCTACAGATTTTCTTATCTCTACAGACGCTCTTTCTATACAAGATTATAGCGTCCTACAGATTTTCTTATCTCTACAGACGCTCTTTCTATACAAGATTATAGCGTCCTACAGATTTTCTTATCTCTACAGACGCTCTTTCTATACAAGATTATAGCGTCCTACAGATTTTCTTATCTCTACAGACGCTCTTTCTATACAAGATTATAGCGTCCTACAGATTTTCTTATCTCTACAGACGCTCTTTCTATACAAGATTATAGCGTCCTACAGATTTTCTTATCTCTACAGACGCTCTTTCTATACAAGATTATAGCGTCCTACAGATTTTCTTATCTCTACAGACGCTCTTTCTATACAAGATTATAGCGTCCTACAGATTTTCTTATCTCTACAGACGCTCTTTCTATACAAGATTATAGCGTCCTACAGATTTTCTTATCTCTACAGACGCTCTTTCTATACAAGATTATAGCGTCCTACAGATTTTCTTATCTCTACAGACGCTCTTTCTATACAAGATTATAGCGTCCTACAGATTTTCTTATCTCTACAGACGCTCTTTCTATACAAGATTATAGCGTCCTACAGATTTTCTTATCTCTACAGACGCTCTTTCTATACAAGATTATAGCGTCCTACAGATTTTCTTATCTCTACAGACGCTCTTTCTATACAAGATTATAGCGTCCTACAGATTTTCTTATCTCTACAGACGCTCTTTCTATACAAGATTATAGCGTCCTACAGATTTTCTTATCTCTACAGACGCTCTTTCTATACAAGATTATAGCGTCCTACAGATTTTCTTATCTCTACAGACGCTCTTTCTATACAAGATTATAGCGTCCTACAGATTTTCTTATCTCTACAGACGCTCTTTCTATACAAGATTATAGCGTCCTACAGATTTTCTTATCTCTACAGACGCTCTTTCTATACAAGATTATAGCGTCCTACAGATTTTCTTATCTCTACAGACGCTCTTTCTATACAAGATTATAGCGTCCTACAGATTTTCTTATCTCTACAGACGCTCTTTCTATACAAGATTATAGCGTCCTACAGATTTTCTTATCTCTACAGACGCTCTTTCTATACAAGATTATAGCGTCCTACAGATTTTCTTATCTCTACAGACGCTCTTTCTATACAAGATTATAGCGTCCTACAGATTTTCTTATCTCTACAGACGCTCTTTCTATACAAGATTATAGCGTCCTACAGATTTTCTTATCTCTACAGACGCTCTTTCTATACAAGATTATAGCGTCCTACAGATTTTCTTATCTCTACAGACGCTCTTTCTATACAAGATTATAGCGTCCTACAGATTTTCTTATCTCTACAGACGCTCTTTCTATACAAGATTATAGCGTCCTACAGATTTTCTTATCTCTACAGACGCTCTTTCTATACAAGATTATAGCGTCCTACAGATTTTCTTATCTCTACAGACGCTCTTTCTATACAAGATTATAGCGTCCTACAGATTTTCTTATCTCTACAGACGCTCTTTCTATACAAGATTATAGCGTCCTACAGATTTTCTTATCTCTACAGACGCTCTTTCTATACAAGATTATAGCGTCCTACAGATTTTCTTATCTCTACAGACGCTCTTTCTATACAAGATTATAGCGTCCTACAGATTTTCTTATCTCTACAGACGCTCTTTCTATACAAGATTATAGCGTCCTACAGATTTTCTTATCTCTACAGACGCTCTTTCTATACAAGATTATAGCGTCCTACAGATTTTCTTATCTCTACAGACGCTCTTTCTATACAAGATTATAGCGTCCTACAGATTTTCTTATCTCTACAGACGCTCTTTCTATACAAGATTATAGCGTCCTACAGATTTTCTTATCTCTACAGACGCTCTTTCTATACAAGATTATAGCGTCCTACAGATTTTCTTATCTCTACAGACGCTCTTTCTATACAAGATTATAGCGTCCTACAGATTTTCTTATCTCTACAGACGCTCTTTCTATACAAGATTATAGCGTCCTACAGATTTTCTTATCTCTACAGACGCTCTTTCTATACAAGATTATAGCGTCCTACAGATTTTCTTATCTCTACAGACGCTCTTTCTATACAAGATTATAGCGTCCTACAGATTTTCTTATCTCTACAGACGCTCTTTCTATACAAGATTATAGCGTCCTACAGATTTTCTTATCTCTACAGACGCTCTTTCTATACAAGATTATAGCGTCCTACAGATTTTCTTATCTCTACAGACGCTCTTTCTATACAAGATTATAGCGTCCTACAGATTTTCTTATCTCTACAGACGCTCTTTCTATACAAGATTATAGCGTCCTACAGATTTTCTTATCTCTACAGACGCTCTTTCTATACAAGATTATAGCGTCCTACAGATTTTCTTATCTCTACAGACGCTCTTTCTATACAAGATTATAGCGTCCTACAGATTTTCTTATCTCTACAGACGCTCTTTCTATACAAGATTATAGCGTCCTACAGATTTTCTTATCTCTACAGACGCTCTTTCTATACAAGATTATAGCGTCCTACAGATTTTCTTATCTCTACAGACGCTCTTTCTATACAAGATTATAGCGTCCTACAGATTTTCTTATCTCTACAGACGCTCTTTCTATACAAGATTATAGCGTCCTACAGATTTTCTTATCTCTACAGACGCTCTTTCTATACAAGATTATAGCGTCCTACAGATTTTCTTATCTCTACAGACGCTCTTTCTATACAAGATTATAGCGTCCTACAGATTTTCTTATCTCTACAGACGCTCTTTCTATACAAGATTATAGCGTCCTACAGATTTTCTTATCTCTACAGACGCTCTTTCTATACAAGATTATAGCGTCCTACAGATTTTCTTATCTCTACAGACGCTCTTTCTATACAAGATTATAGCGTCCTACAGATTTTCTTATCTCTACAGACGCTCTTTCTATACAAGATTATAGCGTCCTACAGATTTTCTTATCTCTACAGACGCTCTTTCTATACAAGATTATAGCGTCCTACAGATTTTCTTATCTCTACAGACGCTCTTTCTATACAAGATTATAGCGTCCTACAGATTTTCTTATCTCTACAGACGCTCTTTCTATACAAGATTATAGCGTCCTACAGATTTTCTTATCTCTACAGACGCTCTTTCTATACAAGATTATAGCGTCCTACAGATTTTCTTATCTCTACAGACGCTCTTTCTATACAAGATTATAGCGTCCTACAGATTTTCTTATCTCTACAGACGCTCTTTCTATACAAGATTATAGCGTCCTACAGATTTTCTTATCTCTACAGACGCTCTTTCTATACAAGATTATAGCGTCCTACAGATTTTCTTATCTCTACAGACGCTCTTTCTATACAAGATTATAGCGTCCTACAGATTTTCTTATCTCTACAGACGCTCTTTCTATACAAGATTATAGCGTCCTACAGATTTTCTTATCTCTACAGACGCTCTTTCTATACAAGATTATAGCGTCCTACAGATTTTCTTATCTCTACAGACGCTCTTTCTATACAAGATTATAGCGTCCTACAGATTTTCTTATCTCTACAGACGCTCTTTCTATACAAGATTATAGCGTCCTACAGATTTTCTTATCTCTACAGACGCTCTTTCTATACAAGATTATAGCGTCCTACAGATTTTCTTATCTCTACAGACGCTCTTTCTATACAAGATTATAGCGTCCTACAGATTTTCTTATCTCTACAGACGCTCTTTCTATACAAGATTATAGCGTCCTACAGATTTTCTTATCTCTACAGACGCTCTTTCTATACAAGATTATAGCGTCCTACAGATTTTCTTATCTCTACAGACGCTCTTTCTATACAAGATTATAGCGTCCTACAGATTTTCTTATCTCTACAGACGCTCTTTCTATACAAGATTATAGCGTCCTACAGATTTTCTTATCTCTACAGACGCTCTTTCTATACAAGATTATAGCGTCCTACAGATTTTCTTATCTCTACAGACGCTCTTTCTATACAAGATTATAGCGTCCTACAGATTTTCTTATCTCTACAGACGCTCTTTCTATACAAGATTATAGCGTCCTACAGATTTTCTTATCTCTACAGACGCTCTTTCTATACAAGATTATAGCGTCCTACAGATTTTCTTATCTCTACAGACGCTCTTTCTATACAAGATTATAGCGTCCTACAGATTTTCTTATCTCTACAGACGCTCTTTCTATACAAGATTATAGCGTCCTACAGATTTTCTTATCTCTACAGACGCTCTTTCTATACAAGATTATAGCGTCCTACAGATTTTCTTATCTCTACAGACGCTCTTTCTATACAAGATTATAGCGTCCTACAGATTTTCTTATCTCTACAGACGCTCTTTCTATACAAGATTATAGCGTCCTACAGATTTTCTTATCTCTACAGACGCTCTTTCTATACAAGATTATAGCGTCCTACAGATTTTCTTATCTCTACAGACGCTCTTTCTATACAAGATTATAGCGTTGTGGCCTGATGTAATGTGGTGTAACTTGATGTCATGTTGTGACCTGATGTCATGTTGTGACCAGATGTCATGTTGCGACCTGATGTCATGTTGTGACCTGTTGTCATGCTGTGTAACCTGATGTCATGTTGTGACCTGATGTCATGTTGTGTAACCTGATGTCATGTTGTGACCTGATGTCATGTTGTGACTTGATGTCATGATGTGACCTGATGTAATGTTGCGTAACCTGATGTCATGTTGTGACCTGATGTCATGCTGTGACCTGATGTCATGTTGTGAGATGATGCCATGTTGTGACCTGATGTCATGTTGTGTAACCTGATGTCATGTTGCACCTGATGTAATGTTGTGTAACCTGGTGTCATGTTGTGACCAGAAGTCATGTTGTGACATGATGTCATGCTGTGACCTGACGTCCTGTTGTGACATGATGTCATGTTATGACATGATGTCATGTTGTGACCTGATGTCATGTTGTGACCTGATGTCATGTTGCGACCTGATGTCATGTTGTGACCTGACGGCGCCGCAGTACAACCTAGTGGTACAATAATAGATGACTGGATCAATAACTAGTTGTACAATAATAGATGACTGGATCAATAACTAGTTGTACAATAATAGATGACTGGATCAAGAAAAAGTCGGGGCAGTTCCTGGTATGAAAATCCGCAGTCTTGTGGCCATACATACATGGATGTTTGAATGACATCCAAAGTTGACGCATTAAATATCCGTGGCCATCGTGACCAATAGTTGGTGACTATTGGAGTTAGAAAACTGGCACCATAACAACAGACTCGGAACTAACCTCCATGTCCAATCTGATCAGACAAATACTGAACTAACTCAAATTTCTTATGTATTTAGTAACAATGATTGATGACAAAAACCGAATAAACTGTTGTTGCTTTTCCCTTTCCGTTGTCCCAGAGGTAAGTAAGATTTATGTGTTTTACGTAGCACATCGGAGCAAGCACGGTGTCACGTGGCCTGACTAGAGGCACATTTGTTAAATCTACTACCACAAAAAATAGATTCGTCTGTCTGTCGTATTAGTTTTAAACCCAGCAAGGCATGCCAGATATCACCTCGTATTACGTGGGACGTAAGGATTCTTCCAGACGGAAAGACGCGCGCACCTGAGAAGATGGTCGTCTTGTGGTGACCGGGCTGACATCTGTGGGCGGCAGTGGGAGCTAACACGGGCACCTGTGCAAGAGTCATCCCCTGATGTGGCGGGAGGACGACATGCCTGAATCAAGTGTCTTGTGCGCTGGTGCGGAACAGGCGCGTGGCGGTCAGTGACAAGTGCTTGTCTTGACAGAATCTGACATCCACGTGGCGAGCTTCCTCTACTGTCAGGTCACATCCAGCAGCGACAATAAAACGACAATAGCACAGTAATAATAATGGTCGGCATTTTATGTACTTTAATTAATTTTTATTTTCGTCCAACACATATGAAGAGTAGAAACTGGTCGCATATAAACGCAACAATTAAGTTAAACGTAACCAGATGAGTTGGTCTAAAACTATACCAGATGAGTTGGTCTAAAACTATACCAGATGAGTTGGTCTAAAACTATACCAGATGAGTTGGTCTAAAACTATACCAGATGAGATGGTCTAAAACTATACCAGATGAGTTGGTCTAAAACTATACCAGATGAGTTGGTCTAAAACTATACCAGATGAGTTGGTCTAAAACTATACCATATGAGTTGGTCTAAAACTATACCAGATGAGTTGGTCTAAAACTATACCAGATGAGTTGGTCTAAAACTATACCAGATATACCGCTATAAAAGTGTTAGTGGGACGAGACCTGAAGTTTCCAGTACAGTAAGGTGTATTGAAAGTAAATGATAGATTAACATTGATTGTCAGCGACACCCGTGAGGTATTAGTATGGTATCATAGGGAAATAACAGACTATAGTGAGACAATAGGAGTATAGTTAGACAGACAGTAGGAGTATAGTGAGACAATGGGTCACAATAGGAGTATAGTTAGTTAAAAGTTCAGCCGAACCATAAGGACACATGTCATCCAGTATTGTAGAGCACACAAATATGAAAACAATCGGAAGTGGTAATCTTTCTAGAACAATTCATGGGGCACCCCAGTCCAACCTGGTCAAGTCATGGGGCACCCCAGTCAGATCTGGTCAAGTCATGGGGTACCCCAGTCAGATCTTTCTAAGTCATGGGACACACAATTCCAAGTTCGCCCCTTCATTGGACTGTATGGTCGACGGTTTCTTGGCTAAGTTTGATAGCAAGACTCACCTACTTAAACTTCTGAACAGTTTTGTATTCTTCGTTTGATACAAAATGTTAGCTTAAAATGTTACAATTTTGAAACCTTCTGTGGTGTGACGTCACAAAGACCCAGTTACGAGCTATGTGACTGACAGCCACAAGTCAGACAACTGTCATAACACAGCAGACAACTGTCACATGACAGCAGACAAGAAGTACTCACGTATGAGGCCGAGTTCGATGAGACACTGTAGCAGGTGAGGGGGTCCACAGGTACAGGCCAGTGTGCACAGATCCATGACGGCCTCAGCGTTTAACACAGTCATCTGGATGCCGGAGTTCTAAAAATAGAATCAGTGAGGATAGTGCCATGAGTTCAGGTTGTACATGATGAACAGTTTGTTGTTGAACAGATCTCCTTACAAAAGGAGTTTGTTGGTGTCAGATCTTCTTACTATAGGAGTTTGTTGGTGTCAGATCTTCTTACTATAGGAGTTTGTTGGTGTCAGATCTTCTTACTATAGGAGTTTGTTAGTGTCAGATCTTCTTACTATAGGAGTTTGTTGGTGTCAGATCTTCTTACTATAGGAGTTTGTTGGTGTCAGATCTTCTTACTATAGGAGTCGTCCTAAATACCGTGTTTTTTCTTCTATTTCCTCATTGTATTAATAATTTCCTAAGATGCCCTATGGTCATCTTTCATACATTTTGTATTTTCAAGTTTAATTTAATGTCTCTTTTTATTTGGACTACCAATACATAACGAATGCATTTTTAAAACTAAATTCATCTGTTAAATTTCAAATTTAATGAGAAATAAGTTTATATAACAATTTTCTGCTTTAAATATTTTTAAAATATAAACATTTTTAAAAACTTACCTGGAGAAGTTCTATGAGCTCATTAACAAGTACTTACCTGGAGAAGTTCTCTGAGCTCATTAACAAGTACTTACCTGGAGAAGTTCTCTGAGCTCATTAACAAGTACTTACCTAGAGAAGTTCTCTGATCTCATTAAAAAGTACTTACCTGGAGAAGTTCTCTGAGCTCATTAACAAGTACTTACCTGGAGAAGTTCTCTGAGCTCATTAACAAGTACTTACCTGGAGAAGTTCTCTGAGCTCCCTGTACTTGGGCCACAATGAGCCAAACGGCACGAGCGGGTCGCCGTGGACGTACGGGTGGAAGGACAGAGCGGGGATCCAGAAGATGAGCCTCGGGTCGTCGGTGCCGTCGGTCTTCTGCTCCTCCTGGCGGAGGCTGGCCAGGATGATTTCCTGGCGCTGAGCCTTCCTTGCCTCGACGTCGTGGTTGCAGACGACACCTTTAATCTCGTGCGTGTGGTACAGCTTGCAGCGGCACTTGGTTTCTCCATAGCTGCCACTCTGGTGAACTTTTGACGAGATCAGAGTTTTTGACTGCTCCGAAGAACCAGCGAGGCCCCGGCGAGGTTTTGCCGGTTCCTGGGATTTCCGAGTCGAATCTTTCCTGATCCAGTTAAACAGTTTCAACTTTTTTGTTTTTGGCTTGGGCACGGCTTGTTCCATCTGGTTGGAATCCTGAGCTTTAAATGTCTCGCCGGTGGACTGAAATCTGGAATCCACATAATCCACAAAATTGGAAGAGCTATGGCCAACCAAGGGATCTAACATCGGACTGAAGTGAGAAGTAGGTTCGTACAAGTTGGCAACGCTGACACTGGAACTTCCATGGGGATGATACCGACCTCCATCGACAGTCGTTTTACTTTCGGGTGAGCCCGTGAGTCGTAGATCTTTGGAGGTTGAAGGGGAATATCTACGATCAGGGAAGTTCAAGGTCTCGTGATAGGGCGACGACGCCATGGATGGGATGCTGGCCGCGTATCTGTTGTCTGGGAAGGTCGATGCGGACCTTGAGGAGATGCTTGCGGTGTAGCTCTTGTCGGGGAGTGGCGATGTGGCCCATGAAGCGACGCTGCTGGCGTACTTGTGTGGTGGCGTGGACATTGTTGCTAAAGTGCCCTCTATCGGAGCAGGATGTAGGTCTGCTGAGAGTGACGTAGATCGGTTGAACTCAGTTCTGTTGGTCGCTTCTAGAAGTTTCTCTTGAACCCTTTTCCTCAGCTCAGGATTGCCGATATTTTTTGAGAACTGCGACCCGTTGTCTGGGCTCGTTCTAGGCCGGGGCCTCAAGGCGCGGGTAAAATACAAGTTCTCTGGAGCTGTGGGATATTCCCTAAAGATTGAATCGCCAGCTATGCTCACGGAGTCGTCTAGCGTGACGCTGTCGTGACGGCTGAGGGCCGTTCTGTGCACCTCGTAACCGGTCCCTGATGTCTTGGGCACAACGTTGATGGACCTGAGAAGACCTGATCTGTCCGAGGGGTCATCCAAAGGGTCGTTGGCCTCGTGCTGTCTGGTGACGTGCATCGACTGGACCAGGTCACTGCGACCACCGGACCTGCGAGGGGGAGCAAAGATACGGTAATCACTGTGGAGAGATTCACACATCACCTTGTCACAGAGTGGACAGCTGGACACAGCCGCAGCGACCTTCTCGAAGGTAGCAGCTGCAGTGGCTGATCCCGAGATGGAATCGTACATGTTGGGTACAACTGGCAACATGTCTGCTAGAAAAGAATTGGTCAATCAAGGGAATTGGTCTCGGTGTTGTTGTTGTTTTGTTTCCTGGGCTTAATGAAAAAAAATTTTAGAGTTCAATTTGTGCAATCAATCTGGTGAGTGTTGAAGGGGAAGTAAGCTGGAGGGAGGGTTTGTGCGGGTGTACCAATGAACATGTTAAATAAACCATGTTAAATAAACAGAGAGACCGACTTTATGTGAGTTCACTTGATGAAAAGGTCCTTCAATGAGTTCTCCGTGCATCAATCTGACCTAAATGAATGGAAATGTAAGCACTATGCTGTTTACTTTTTAAATTTAATATATAACAAAACATTATATATTAAGAAAAGTTGATAGATTTAATTCATTTTTTTTATTTATTGTGTACGTCCAGTTTTTAAAAAATACATATTTTTAAATGTGGGACAGTTTGTCCCACAAACTGTCCCACATTTAAAAAATATGTATTTTAAAACATATTTTTAAATGTGGGACAGTTTGTCCCACAAACTGTCCCACATTTAAAAAATATGTATTTTTATACATATTTTTAAATGTGGGACAGTTTGATCAGATTTATTGATTTTAATTCTCGATTGGGTGCATTTGTAATAATTAAATTATTTGTTTCGTCATTCCTTTAACTAAGTTTTAAAGTTGGTGCCAGAAGTGAGTGTGGTTCATTAACATCATGTAGGAGTGTAGGCGTGTAGGAGTGTAAATAATTTTGCACACTATGACAAGCAAGGGGGTTAACCGTTGAAATATATTTTGAAGAAAGTTGCCATGTTGTTGTCCTTGAAACCACCAGTACCATGAGATCTTGTGTTTGGCAATGTGGCATGAAATGGACCCTCTCCACAACATGGACCAGATGGTTCAGTCTAACGTTACATGGTAACTGTGAGTCCTGGTCGTCAAATGGTCCTCCTTACTTTAGACACAGTCCACTTCGTTGTTTCATCGCACGAGTTTTGGAAAGTTGTACAAACAGAAGCTGTTGATGAAATAACTCAAACTTCTGTTTATTCAAAGTTGAAGACTTGATGATTTTCATTGTATTCTGAATGTACCATCAATGGTCAGTTTCCAAAGTTCCATCAATGGTCAGTTTCCAAAGTTCCATCAATGGTCAGTTTCCAAAGTTCCATCAATGGTCAGTTTCCAAAGTTCCATCAATGGTCAGTTTCCAAAGTTCCATCAATGGTCAGTTTCCAAAGTTCCATCAATGGTCAGTTTCCAAAGTTCCATCAATGGTCAGTTTCCAAAGTTCCATCAATGGTCAGTTTCTTAAGTTCCATCAATGGTCAGTTTCCAAAGTTCCATCAATGGTCAGTTTCCCATTCCCCGTCTACGATCAGACGTCATGATCTTTGCAATGACCACAGGTGCTAATATCCTATGAATAGTGACTGATCGTCCAGCGTGTCCAACTCGCAGGTTTCATCTCTGGCTATTGAGGCCGGGATATCAGACAGGCATGGGTGCCAAGGTTCTATCAATGGCCACCTAGGTGCAGGACAAATCAAAATTCAAGACGCCCAGGTGCCGACAGAGGTGAAAGATGATGTCAGTATATGTTGTTTGATGTGTAGCCATGTATCATGTATTCCATGTTTGATGTGTAGCCCTGTATCATGTATTCCATGTTGCTACCTGTGGAAGGAGGAGGGGTGGTAATGGTATAGCCAACAAAGCAGGGAGATTATGAATGTGGGGGGGGGGCGCGGGGGTGGGTAGGAAACATTTCTGATTACAAGGAAATTCTCGAACTATAATGTTAGAATAACTAACAAGAGTTCTCGAACTATAATGTTAGAATAACTAACAAGAGTTCTCGAACGATAATGTTAGAATAACTAACAAGAGTTCTCCAACTATAATGTTAGAATAACTAACAAGAGTTCTCGAACGATAATGTTAGAATAACTAACAAGAGATCTCCAACTATAATGTTAGAATAACTAACAAGAGATCTCCAACTATAATGTTAGAATAACTAACAAGAGTTCTCGAACGATAATGTTAGAATAACTAACAAGAGTTCTCCAACTATAATGTTAGAATAACTAACAAGAGTTCTCGAACGATAATGTTAGAATAACTAACAAGAGTTCTCCAACTATAATGTTAGAATAACTAACAAGAGTTCTCGAACGATAATGTTAGAATAACTAACAAGAGTTCTCCAACGATAATGTTAGAATAACTAACAAGAGTTCTCGAACGATAATGTTAGAATAACTAACAAGAGTTCTCCAACTATAATGTTAGAATAACTAACAAGAGTTCTCGAACGATAATGTTAGAATAACTAACAAGAGTTCTCCAACTATAATGTTAGAATAACTAACAAGAGTTCTCCAACGATAATGTTAGAATAACTAACAAGAGATCTCCAACGATAATGTTAGAATAACTAACAAGAGATCTCCAACTATAATGTTAGAATAACTAACAAGAGTTCTCCAACTATAATGTTAGAATAACTAACAAGAGATCTCCAACGATAATGTTAGAATAACTAACAAGAGATCTCCAACGATAATGTTAGAATAACTAACAAGAGTTCTCCAACGATAATGTTAGAATAACTAACAAGAGTTCTCCAACTATAATGTTAGAATAACTAACAAGAGATCTCCAACGATAATGTTAGAATAACTAACAAGAGATCTCCAACGATAATGTTAGAATAACTAACAAGAGTTCTCCAACGATAATGTTAGAATAACTAACAAGA
This sequence comes from Ampullaceana balthica, assembly GCA_944989445.1. Classification (NCBI taxonomy): domain Eukaryota; kingdom Metazoa; phylum Mollusca; class Gastropoda; family Lymnaeidae; genus Ampullaceana; species Ampullaceana balthica. Next base: position 211,811 of record CALYLW010001381.1, on the reverse strand, counting down.
GATCTCCAACTATAATGTTAGAATAACTAACAAGAGATCTCCAACGATAATGTTAGAATAACTAACAAGAGTTCTCCAACGATAATGTTAGAATAACTAACAAGAGATCTCCAACGATAATGTTAGAATAACTAACAAGAGATCTCCAACTATAATGTTAGAATAACTAACAAGAGTTCTCCAACGATAATGTTAGAATAACTAACAAGAGATCTCCAACTATAATGTTAGAATAACTAACAAGAGTTCTCCAACGATAATGTTAGAATAACTAACAAGAGATCTCCAACGATAATGTTAGAATAACTAACAAGAGATCTCCAACTATAATGTTAGAATAACTAACAAGAGTTCTCCAACTATAATGTTAGAATAACTAACAAGAGTTCTCCAACGATAATGTTAGAATAACTAACAAGAGTTCTCCAACGATAATGTTAGAATAACTAACAAGAGATCTCCAACTATAATGTTAGAATAACTAACAAGAGATCTCCAACGATAATGTTAGAATAACTAACAAGAGTTCTCCAACGATAATGTTAGAATAACTAACAAGAGATCTCCAACTATAATGTTAGAATAACTAACAAGAGATCTCCAACGATAATGTTAGAATAACTAACAAGAGTTCTCCAACGATAATATTAGAATAACTAACAAGAGATCTCCAACTATAATGTTAGAATAACTAACAAGAGATCTCCAACGATAATGTTAGAATAACTAACAAGAGTTCTCCAACGATAATGTTAGAATAACTAACAAGAGATCTCCAACTATAATGTTAGAATAACTAACAAGAGATCTCCAACTATAATGTTAGAATAACTAACAAGAGATCTCCAACGATAATGTTAGAATAACTAACAAGAGTTCTCCAACGATAATGTTAGAATAACTAACAAGAGATCTCCAACGATAATGTTAGAATAACTAACAAGAGTTCTCCAACGATAATGTTAGAATAACTAACAAGAGATCTCCAACGATAATGTTAGAATAACTAACAAGAGTTCTCCAACGATAATGTTAGAATAACTAACAAGAGATCTCCAACGATAATGTTAGAATAACTAACAAGAGATCTCCAACGATAATGTTAGAATAACTAACAAGAGTTCTCCAACGATAATGTTAGAATAACTAACAAGAGTTCTCCAACGATAATGTTAGAATAACTAACAAGAGATCTCCAACGATAATGTTAGAATAACTAACAAGAGTTCATTCAAACTGATCAAACTTATGTTTAAATTTACACCTTAGCATACTAACTAATTTGTGTATGGCATTACAGGTTTTTACCTTCTAATATGTTAGATATTTTATTATAACATAAATATTTTCATAGTAATATGGTAGATTTAAGTTTACATTTATTATGCTTATAAGTTGAACTTAAATGTTAGACATTTTTTCTCTTTACTTTTCATGCTCAAAGAGAAAGTTTCAAATGTTAAAATAGTATATATTCACTATAAATGGTAGGCTTATAATAACAACTTTCAACTATGCCAGCTTATTTACTTTCATATTTACTTTATTTTATAAAACACATTCACAATTTTACTTATTTACATTTACAGTATATTTATAGGTTACCTTCAAAATGATACACAGTAATCATATTTGAATAATCTGACTTGCAAGAGTTGCTAAACTATAAACATTCTTAATTACAAGCTGCATGTATAGTCAAATAAATATTTAAGCACCGAGTTCTCCGTTGCCATTAAATGTCTGTAATTGCGAATAGTATCCCGCCCCGCCCCATCGCACTCAATTCAAAGACGCAGTGGTTGGAGGACCCCATGTATTATTGGTAACAATATTTGTACGACCTCTCAAAAGGTGTTTAATAGCACCACAAACTAGTGACAAACCCAGAAGGACTAAATGGCTGCCCTAAAAGCACCACAAACTTGTGACACACCCAGTTATTAGGACTAAATGATTGCCCTAATAGCACCACAAACTAGTGACACACTCAGTAGGACTAAGTGGCTTCCCTAATAGCACCACAAACGTGTGACACACCCAATAGGACTAAGTGGCTTCCCTAAAAGCACCACAAACGTGTGACACACTCAGTAGGACTAAGTGGCTTCCCTAATAGCACAACAAACTTGTGACACACTCACTAGGACTAAATGGCTTCCCTAATAGCACCACAAACTTGTGACACACTCAGTAGGACTAAGTGGCTTCCCTAATAGCACCACAAACTTGTGACACACTCAGTAGGACTAAGTGGGTTCCCTAATAGCACCACTAACTTCTGACACACTCAGTAGGACTAAGTGGCTTCCCTAATAGCACCATAAACTAGTGACACACTCAGTAGGACTAAGTGGTTTCCCTAATAGCACCACAAACTTGTGACACACCCAATAGGACTAAGTGGCTTCCCTAATAGCACCACACACTTGTGACACACTCAGTAGGACTAAGTGGCTTCCCTAATAGCACCACAAACTAGTGACACACTCAGTATGACTAAGTGGCCTCCCTAATAGCACCACAAACTAGTGACACACTCAGTAGGACTAAGTGGCTTCCCTAATAGCACCACAAACGTGTGACACACCCAATAGGACTAAGTGGCTTCCCTAAAAGCACCACAAACTTGTGACACACCCAGTTATTAGGACTAAATGACTGCCCTAAAAGCACCACAAACTAGTGACACACTCAGTAGGACTAAGTGGCTTCCCTAATAGCACCACAAACGTGTGACACACCCAATTGGACTAAGTGGCTTCCCTAATAGCACCACAAACATGTGACACACTCAGTAGGACTAAGTGGCTTCCCTAATAGCACCACGAACTTGTGACACACTCACTAGGACTAAGTGGCTTCCCTAATAGCACCTGAAACTTGTGACACACTCAGTAGGACTAAGTGGCTTCCCTAATAGCACCACAAACTTGTGACACACTCAGTAGGACTAAGTGGCTTCCCTAGTAGCACCACTAACTTGTGACACACTCAGTAGGACTAAGTGGCTTTCCTAATAGCACCACAAACTTGTGACACACCCAATATGACTAAGTGGCTTCCCTAATAGCACCACAAACTTGTGACACACTCAGTAGGACTAAGTGGCTTCCCTAATAGCACCACAAACTTGTGACACACTCAGTAGGACTAAGTGGCTTCCCTAGTAGCACCACTAACTTGTGACACACTCAGTAGGACTAAGTGGCTTTCCTAATAGCACCACAAACTTGTGACACACCCAATAGGACTAAGTGGCTTCCCTAATAGCACCACAAACTTGTGACACACTCAGTAGGACTAAGTGGCTTCCCTAATAGTACCACAAACTAGTGACACACTCAGTAGGACTAAGTGGCCTCCCTAATAGCACCACAAACTTGTGACACACTCACTAGGACTAAGTGGCTTCCCTAATAGCACCACAAACTTGTGACACACTCAGTAGGACTAAGTGGCTTCCCTAATAGCACCACAAACTTGTGACACACTCAGTAGGACTAAGTGGGTTCCCTAATAGCACCACTAACTTGTGACACACTCAGTAGGACTAAGTGGCTTCCCTAATAGCACCACAAACTAGTGACACACTCAGTAGGACTAAGTGGTTTCCCTAATAGCACCACAAACTTGTGACACACTCAGTAGGACTAAGTGGCTTCCCTAATAGCACCACAAACTAGTGACACACTCAGTAGGACTAAGTGGCCTCCCTAATAGCACCACAAACTAGTGACACACTCAGTAGGACTAAGTGGCTTCCCTAATAGCACCACAAACGTGTGACACACCCAATAGGACTAAGTGGCTTCCCTAAAAGCACCACAAACTTGTGACACACCCAGTTATTAGGACTAAATGACTGCCCTAAAAGCACCACAAACTAGTGACACACTCAGTAGGACTAAGTGGCTTCCCTAATAGCACCACAAACGTGTGACACACCCAATAGGGCTAAGTGGCTTCCCTAATAGCACCACAAACGTGTGACACACTCAGTAGGACTAAGTGGCTTCCCTAATAGCACCACAAACTTGTGACACACTCACTAGGACTAAGTGGCTTCCCTAATAGCACCTGAAACTTGTGACACACTCAGTAGGACTAAGTGGCTCTCCTAATAGCACCACAAACTTGTGACACACTCAGTAGGACTAAGTGGCTTCCCTAGTAGCACCACTAACTTGTGACACACTCAGTAGGACTAAGTGGCTTTCCTAATAGCACCACAAACTTGTGACACACCCAATAGGACTAAGTGGCTTCCCTAATAGCACCACAAACTTGTGACACACTCAGTAGGACTAAGTGGCTTCCCTAATAGTACCACAAACTAGTGACACACTCAGTAGGACTAAGTGGCCTCCCTAATAGCACCACAAACTAGTGACACACTCAGTAGGACTAAGTGGCTTCCCTAATAGCACCACAAACTTGTGACACACCCAATAGGACTAAGTGGCTTCCCCAATAGCACCACAAACTAGTGACACACTCAGTAGGACTAAGTGGCTTCCCTAATAGCACCACAAACTTGTGACACACTCAGTAGGACTAAGTGGCTTCCCTAATATCCCCACAAACTTGTGACACACCCAATAGGACTAAGTGGCTTCCCTAATAGCACCACAAACTTGTGACACACTCAGTAGGACTAAGTGGCTTCCCTAATAGCACCACAAACTTGTGACACACTCAGTAGGACTAAGTGGCTTCCCTAATAGCACCATAAACTTGTGACACACTCAGTAGGACTAAATGGCTGCCCTACCCATCAAATGACGCCTGTCATTATTCACTGTATGTTTTAACTGCATCAAATGTTTTATATAAAAATGTACCAAAGCACTGAAATAGACCCAAAATGATTTAACCTGAAAATAATCAAACTTTGGCTTATAGGCAAGGATTGGTGGGTGTGGGGGTGGGGCGTGGGGGGAATTGCTGGACAACTCAAAACACAGCAGTGCAATAGGGTGAGAGGCGAGATTTGAAATTGTGTTTATAAGTGGGAAGCAAAACAAGTGGCGTGAATAAAAAATAAATTTTAATCTATAGCATGATGTATGTATACACATGCTCTTGGGTCTCTCAGTGCTAGAGGGAATGGCTTAATTGAAGTTGACAAATAATGTACACGTGGAATTTATTGCAAAGTGCAAATTTACAAATATGGCTACTCATTTAAATATGGTATCTAAATTAAATTAAGTCCGTTCAGATACGAAAGTTTGGATCAAAAGTTAATTTAAAATACAACTGTTTGTCAGCAATATTTGTTCCCATTTGGGGGGCAAAACAGATGTGGCTCATGGGAAAACCACACACAGTTGTAGCTCAAGGGAAAATCAAACAAATAGTAGTTCATAAGTAAAACATGGAGACATCTGTAGCTCATTGAAGAACACAAACAAATATAGCTTATTGTGATAACATGGAAACTGATATAGCTTATTGTAATAACATGGAAACTGATATAGCTTATTGTGATAACATGGAAAATGATGTAACTTATTGTAATAACATGGAAACTGATATAACTTATTGTGATAACATGGAAACTGATATAACTTATTGTGATAACATGGAAACTGATATAACTTATTGTGATAACATGGAAACTGATATAACTTATTGTGATAACATGGAAACTGATATAACTTATTGTAATAACATGGAAACTGATATAGCTTATTGTGATAACATGGAAACTGATATAACTTATTGTGATAACATGGAAACTGATATAGCTTATTGTGATAACATGGAAACTGATATAACTTATTGTGATAACATGGAAACTGATATAGCTTATTGTGATAACATGGAAACTGATATAACTTATTGTGATAACATGGAAACTGATATAGCTTATTGTGATAACATGGAAACTGATATAACTTATTGTGATAACATGGAAACTGATATAACTTATTGTAATAACATGGAAACTGATATAGCTTATTGTGATAACATGGAAACTGATATAACTTATTGTGATAACATGGAAACTGATATAGCTTATTGTGATAACATGGAAACTGATATAACTTATTGTGATAACATGGAAACTGATATAGCTTATTGTGATAACATGGAAACTGATATAACTTATTGTGATAACATGGAAACTGATATAGCTTATTGTGATAACATGGAAACTGATATAACTTATTGTGATAACATGGAAACTGATATAGCTTATTGTAATAACATGGAAACTGATATAACTTATTGTGATAACATGGAAACTGATATAACTTATTGTGATAACATGGAAACTGATATAGCTTATTGTGATAACATGGAAACTGATATAACTTATTGTGATAACATGGAAACTGATATAGCTTATTGTGATAACATGGAAACTGATATAACTTATTGTGATAACATGGAAACTGATATAGCTTATTGTGATAACATGGAAACTGATATAACTTATTGTGATAACATGGAAACTGATAAAGCTTATTGTAATAACATGGAAACTGATATAACTTATTGTAATAACATGGAAACTGATATAGCTTATTGTAATAACATAGAAACTGATATAACTTATTGTAATAACATAGAAACTGATATAACTTATTGTAATAACATAGAAACTGATATAACTTATTGTAATAACATGGAAACTGATATAGCTTATTGTGATAACATGGAAACTGATATAACTTATTGTGATAACATGGAAACTGATATAGCTTATTGTGATAACATGGAAACTGATATAACTTATTGTGATAACATGGAAACTGATATAGCTTATTGTGATAACATGGAATCTGATATAACTTATTGTGATAACATGGAAACTGATATAGCTTATTGTGATAACATGGAAACTGATATAACTTATTGTGATAACATGGAAACTGATATAGCTTATTGTAATAACATGGAAACTGATATAACTTATTGTAATAACATGGAAACTGATATAGCTTATTGTAATAACATAGAAACTGATATAACTTATTGTAATAACATAGAAACTGATATAACTTATTGTTATAACATAGAAACTGATATAACTTATTGTAATAACATGGAAACTGATATAGCTTATTGTAATAAAATAGAAACTGATATAACTTATTGTAATAACATGGAAACTGATATAACTTATTGTAATAACATGGAAACTGATATAACTTATTGTAATAACATGGAAACTGATATAGCTTATTGTAATAACATAGAAACTGATATAACTTATTGTAATAACATGGAAACTGATATAGCTTATTGTAATAACATAGAAACTGATATAACTTATTGTAATAACATGGAAACTGATATAGCTTATTGTAATAACATAGAAACTGATATAACTTATTGTAATAACATGGAAACTGATGTAGCTTATTGTAATAACATGGAAACTGATATAGCTTATTGTAATAACATGGAAACTGATATAGCTTATTGTAATGACATAGAAACTGATATAACTTATTGTAATAACATGGAAACTGATATAGCTTATTGTAATAACATAGAAACTGATATAACTTATTGTAATAACATGGAAACTGATATAGCTTATTGTAATAACATAGAAACTGATATAGCTTATTGTAATAACATGGAAACTGATATAGCTTATTGTAATAACATGGAAACTGATATACCTTATTGTAATAACATGGAAACTGATATAGCTTATTGTGATAACATGGAAACTGATATAGCTTATTGTAATAACATAGAAACTGATATAGCTTATTGTAATAAAATAGAAACTGATATAACTTATTGTGATAACATGGAAACTGATATAACTTATTGTAATAACATAGAAACTGATATAACTTATTGTAAGAACATTGAAACATCTTTAGAAAAAAAAACACATCCACGAGTCAGTTAATTATTTAAGATGAAGCCGCGGGCTGGTTAAAATTTAAGCGTGGGCCGCATTTGGCTCGCGGGTTGGACTTTGAACACCCTTGCTCTAAATACACAAACAATTTTGACAGCAAATTTCGAACTTATGTCTATCTTAAGTATGACAACATTTTCAACTGGCAGGCAAAGCCAGATCGTAATAGTTAATAAGCGTGTTTTATTTTAATGCATGCCTCTCTCTCTCTCTCTCAGACAGGCTGCAGAGTTCTAGATAAACATGAACCATAACCCATTCTACTGACAACATCAAGGGGGTTTGATTAGCTAATCAAACCTCCTTGGACAACATAGAGATGAGGACGAAAAGGTTTGGCAAATGTTATTTCCCTTCTTATGGATTTTAATTTATCTTTGGGAGTTAAAATTATTAGCAACAAAAAAAACAGAAATATAATTTTTTTTTATTTTTTTTTAAAGTTATCACCACAAAAAAGCATAAAAAAAGAAATAAAAACACGAAGCTCTTACTCTTAGCTGTTAATTTAAAGTATAATTTGTGTCAACTTATTTCTGTCAGTTAAAAAAACAACAACGCCGCATCTCCATAAATACATAATATGTTGTTTGTTCTCTTATTGTTTGATTTAGTTTAGCCCCCCCCCCTTCAGGACCTCTCTAATTATTTCTATGCCAATCACTCCAGAGATCCCTATTTTACATTTTATAACACACAAGAACATAAATCACGCAAACATATACATAGGGGCCGTCCATAAATGACGTCACGCACCTAGGGGAGGGAGGGGGGGGTTGACGAAATGTGACGTCACATCAAAAGGGTAACTTTAAATAAACCTTCCACTGAAATATTTGGTTGCTTACAATTTATTTAATGATTTTTTTTAAAATAAATTTTTTTATTTTTTAAAATCAGTGCTTCTCATTGTGCCGGTCGGTAGGCCATCAGACGCTGGTTGGCGTAAGCTATCAAGACACGAAAATTAAATCTAATTATAATCCTTAAGTTTGAGAACCCCAAGATAATCGTATGAAATTGTTACCCTGCTTCGTTTGATGTTGACATCAAAAGCATTTGTGATGTAACCGCAGCTCCGCTTGGTTCTCTCACGGCAGGCGACTTTTTTTGCCCGTTACCCCAAAATATACAAGTTTATGTGTGCGTTACGCCCCCCACCCCAACCTCCAGACTCTAGGTCTGCTCACATGACTCGGGGATGGGGGAGCGTCGTTAGACACCCCCTCCCCCGAAAATGCTACTGGTGAGTTTTACAAGCATGACAAGTGTCTAAAAATGATCTGAATAGAATTATGTGTAGATATTTTAAGTCAAAACGACATGGAATATCATTTTTTTAAAGGGGGGGGGGTGGGTGGAATCTATTTGATAGGATTATAAACGTTTTAAGTTTGATATAATTGTTCGATTGGTTTGTGGTCAAACGCCCCTGTCCATTCTAGATATAATGATGAGCCCATTAAAAATTATTCAAGTATTCATTAACTTTATTGAATGGATCAAATTCTTGACATCGCAATTCGAGAGGAGCACAAAACAACTTTTCTTCTTAGCTCAGTTTTTAAAGCATTAATTTTAAATATCACAGAAAGGATACTTGATAAAGTCAAGTCATGTGGATTAAGATTAGGCCTATTGTCACTCGTGTCAATATAAATGAAAGTAGTGTAGATTTAGGTGTCTTCGTCTAGTACGTAGGTAAGAAATCTACATAATTGTCAAATTTTTTATATAAATGCATTTTCTGGAAGGAACCGGTTCAATAATGGGCATATGTTCCAAGCGTACACGTACACATGACGTATTTTAATATATCTAGTGGATTGTAGTGGATGTTATATGTCCCAAATGAGTCTGTATTACCCCAAAGAATTCCCTTTTGACCCCAGATTAGGTTATTTAACCCCTGTTCGCCGACCTCTTTCTTACGGGATGCCCGTCAGTCAATTGAGGGATTTTAAAAAAAAATTGAAACTATTATTTTTAATCTTGTCTTTCCTAAGCAAAGAAGTTAGCCATGATGATTAATAGTCAATGTTTAATTTGTATCCATTAAAATAAAATGTAATCTAAGGATGTTAACACAGTTTTAAAAAACGCGTGTTAGAATATTACAGTGTAGACCTTCACGAAATAAATAATAAATGCTTAAATGACTATAAAAGTGATTTGAAACATACTTATTTTCAAATAGAAAATAAGTTTGTTTGGTTTTTTTTGTTTTGTTATTTTTTAGAGGGGGGTCTAACTTTTTGTGACGACGCGTGACGAGGGGGGGGGGTAAAAAATCGGCCAAAATCGCGTGACGTCATTTATGGACGGCCCCATATAGAAACATAATAAAACGCAGATAGAGCCTAACCAACAAAGACTCCAGCGTGCCTAAATCGATGTCGAGACTCTGACAAGATGTGATATTTGCCTTTGAAAGATGGAATGGAGTCTAATGAGACAGAATAGGTGCACGTTAACTGGCAAGGCAAAAAGTCAAATAAACAATGACGTGCCTGAAATAATGTCTGGAACATTTGTCTCGGACTTTAGTCATCTTTAATATCAGCTGACAATGGGAGACAATTTGTTTATACTACATTGTAACATACAAGACTAAGTGTAGATGTACAAGTGTAGCTGTACAAGTGTAGCTGTACTACAAGTGTAGCTGTACAAGTGTAGATGTACTACAAGTGTAGCTGTACAAGTGTAGCTGTACAAGTGTAGCTGTACTACAAGTGTAGCTGTACTACAAGTGTAGCTGTACAAGTGTAGCTGTACAAGTGTAGATGTACAAGTGTAGCTGTACTACAAGTGTAGCTGTACTACAAGTGTAGCTGTACTACAAGTGTAGCTGTACTACAAGTGTAGCTGTACTACAAGTGTAGCTGTACTACAAGTGTAGCTGTACTACAAGTGTAGCTGTACTACAAGTGTAGCTGTACTACAAGTGTAGCTGTACTACAAGTGTAGCTGCACTACAAGTGTAGCTGTACTACAAGTGTAGCTGTACTACAAGTGTAGCTGTACTACAAGTGTAGCTGTACTACAAGTGTAGCTGTAAAAGTGTATCAGTACAAATTCATAGCTTGCTTTGGAAAAATGTGCCATAAAAATTATAAAAAACAGAAACTTTAATTTAGTCAGCAAAAACCACTTAAGGGTGAATTGAAATCATGTATTAATACAGAGAAAAAGACTAAAGGAATATTTTCTAGAAATACAGATTCTAGGAAAGAGAGATGGAGAGGCTACTCACTTGTTTTTTGAGAACATCTGGCCAGTCGCTTGATGTGATGAGTTGTCTTATTGGTGGTTGGGACCTGGTTGAGGGGAGATCAAGGAGGGAAGATACAAATAGACAGATGATATATATCTATACTTTACTATAATTATTACCTCAGATTATGTAAGCTCATATTTTTTTTTAAAAAAACTTTGAATAAATAAAAAATGTTCATAAAAATATAAGTACACTGATTTTTCTATTTCTTAAATTAATTTCTTTTTTATGTGTCGAGTCTGTTGATGAAGGCTTTTATTCAAACTGTTCATTGAATGGATCAGTTTTTTTTAACTTTTTACAAATGATTTAAGTGACACAGACCTTATTTATTATACTTTTATATGACAAGATAGTAATGGAATAAAACTAGAGTATAGTGGCTAGTGCATTTTAAGATGGTCAACTTTTAAACCAAATTTGTATTAAATTATTTTCCTTTTTTTTACAATAGATTATTGGGTCTTACGCTTATCAGTATTTTATATCAAGTCTTGAATTTTTATTAGAGTTTTAAATGTTGATAGAGTTTTGGTTTTTCTGGTTTCGCAATCCATTCCAGGTCGGAATTCAAGACTGGAAAAAGAACCAGAATTGGTATGTGTTTGTGCTTTAAGGAACAAGAAAAGTGTTTTTATCCCTGTGTCTGAGGGTTGTATTACATTGTCTTTGTTTTATTTCCAAGTTAAAATTAATTTATTTAATTGTTTTTTTACTAAAGGTCAAAGGTGTTACTCTTGTCACTTTTTACATATTCTCCAATAATGAATCTGGCAGCTCTTTTTTAAATGTGTTCTAGTTTATGAAAATGTCCTTTAGTGGATGGGTCCCATAGAAAAATACATATTCTTGTACAGGTCTCACCAAAGTAAGGTACAATTTTATTTTTTAATGAATTGGTCAAATTTTCTCTTCATAAATCCTAAAGTTAAGAATTTAATAGCATGGATTGAAGTCAATATTTTGGCTTTATTAACATCCTATTTCATTGATTTCCAACTGTATATATTTACAATGTATTTCATTGGTTTCCTATTGTATATTATATATGTACTACATATTTCATAGTTGTGTGGGGAAGTATTTGATATTAGTCACTGTAAAATGTTATACTTTTTTAAAATTAAATCTAATGTATATTTATTTTTAACAAAATCATTTTTAATCATTTTGAACGTAAAAAAAACAAATTTAACTGTTATTAATTATTAATTTATTATTCAATCATTGTCAAGTAAATAACAGTCAACTGCTATGTTTGATGTGATGTATACCTCATATACGCCATTTTCAGTTAGACTTGCTACTCCCAGGAATGCTTTGTTAAGGTAATCCAACAAAGGAATTGATAAAATATCAATCACTTTTCTTAAACTGTTGTTAGAGGAAACATGCTCTATTTGTCACAAACTGTTGTTAGAGGAGACATGCTCTATTTGTCACAAACTGTTGTAAGTGGAAACATGCTCTATTTGTCACAAACTGTTGTTAGAGGAGACATGCTCTATTTGTCACAAACTGTTGTTAGAGTAAACATGCTCTATTTGTCACAAACTGTTGTTAGAGGAAACATGCTTTATTTGTCACAAACTGTTGTTAGAGGAAACATGCTCTATTTGTCACAAACTGTTGTTAGAGGAGACATGCTAAATTTGTCACAAACTGTTGTTAAAGGAAACATGCTCTATTTGTCACAAACTGTTGTTGGAGGAAACATGCTCTATTTGTCACAAACTGTTGTTAGAGGAGACATGCTCAATTTGTCACAAACTGTTGTTAAAGGAAACATGCTCTATTTGTCACGAACTGTTGTTAGAGGAGACATGCTCAATTTGTCACAAACTGTTGTTAGAGGAAACATGTTCTATTTTTCACAAACTGTTGTTAGAGGAGACATGCTCAATTTGTCACAAACTGTTGTTAGTGGAAACATGCTCTATTTGTCACAAACTGTTGTTAGAGGAAACATGCTCTATTTTTCACAAACTGTTGTTAGAGGAGACATGCTTTATTTGTCACAAACTGTTGTTAGTGGAAACATGCTCTATTTGTCACAAACTGTTGTTAGAGGAAACATGCTCTATTTTTCACAAACTGTTGTTAGAGGAGACATGCTAAATTTGTCACAAACTGTTGTTAAAGGAAACATGCTCTATTTGTCACAAACTGTTGTTAGAGGAAACATGCTCTATTTGTCACAAACTGTTGTTAGAGGAGACATGCTCAATTTGTCACAAACTGTTGTTAAAGGAAACATGCTCTATTTGTCACGAACTGTTGTTAGAGGAGACATGCTCAATTTGTCACAAACTGTTGTTAGAGGAAACATGTTCTATTTGTCACAAACTGTTGTTAAAGGAAACATGCTCTATTTGTCACAAACTGTTGTTAAAGGAAACATCCTCTATTTGTCACAAACTGTTGTTAGAGGAAACATGCTCTATTTGTCACAAACTGTTGTTAGAGGAGACATGCTCAATTTGTCACAAACTGTTGTTAAAGGAAACATGCTCTATTTGTCACAAACTGTTGTTAGAGGAAACATGCTCTATTTGTCACAAACTGTTGTTAGAGGAAACATGCTCTATTTGTCACAAACTGTTGTTAAAGGAAACATGCTCTATTTGTCACAAACTGTTGTTAAAGGAAACATGCTCTATTTGTCACAAACTGTTGTTAGAGGAAACATGCTCTATTTTTCACAAACTGTTGTTAGAGGAGACATGCTCAATTTGTCACAAACTGTTGTTAGTGGAAACATGCTCTATTTGTCACAAACTGTTGTTAGTGGAAACATGCTCTATTTGTCACAAACTGTTGTTAGAGGAAACATGCTCTATTTGTCACAAACTGTTGTTAGAGGAGACATGCTCAATTTGTCACAAACTGTTGTTAGTGGAAACATGCTCTATTTGTCACAAACTGTTGTTAGTGGAAACATGCTCTATTTGTCACAAACTGTTGTTAGAGGAAACATGCTCTATTTGTCACAAACTGTTGTTAGAGGAAACATGCTCTATTTGTCACAAACTGTTGTTAGTGGAAACATGCTCTATTTGTCACAAACTGTTGTTAGTGGAAACATGCTCTATTTGTCACAAACTGTTGTTAGAGGAAACATGCTCTATTTGTCACAAACTGTTGTTAGTGGAAACATGCTCTATTTGTCACAAACTGTTGTTAGTGGAAACATGCTCTATTTGTCACAAACTGTTGTTAGTGGAAACATGCTCTATTTGTCACAAACTGTTGTTAGAGGAAACATGCTCTATTTTTCACAAACTGTTGTTAGAGGAGACATGCTCAATTTGTCACAAACTGTTGTTAAAGGAAACATGCTCTATTTGTCACAAACTGTTGTTAGAGGAAACATGCTCTATTTGTCACAAACTGTTGTTAGAGGAAACATGCTCTATTTGTCACAAACTGTTGTTAGAGGAGACATGCTCAATTTGTCACAAACTGTTGTTAAAGGAAACATGCTCTATTTGTCACAAACTGTTGTTAGAGGAAACATGCTCTATTTGTCACAAACTGTTGTTAGAGGAAACATGCTCTATTTGTCACAAACTGTTGTTAAAGGAAACATGCTCTATTTGTCACAAACTGTTGTTAGTGGAAACATGCTCTATTTGTCACAAACTGTTGTTAGAGGAGACATGCTCAATTTGTCACAAACTGTTGTTAAAGGAAACATGCTCTATTTGTCACAAACTGTTGTTAGAGGAAACATGCTCTATTTGTCACAAACTGTTGTTAGAGGAAACATGCTCTATTTGTCACAAACTGTTGTTAAAGGAAACATGCTCTATTTGTCACAAACTGTTGTTAGTGGAAACATGCTCTATTTGTCACAAACTGTTGTTAGAGGAAACATGCTCTATTTGTCACAAACTGTTGTTAGAGGAAACATGCTCTATTTGTCACGAACTGTTGTTAGAGGAAACATGCTCTATTTGTCACAAACTGTTGTTAGAGGAAACATGCTCTATTTGTCACAAACTGTTGTTAGAGGAGACATGCTCAATTTGTCACAAACTGTTGTTAGAGGAAACATGCTCTATTTGTCACAAACTGTTGTTAGAGGAAACATGCTCTATTTGTC
Source organism: Ampullaceana balthica (assembly GCA_944989445.1). NCBI lineage: Eukaryota > Metazoa > Mollusca > Gastropoda > Lymnaeidae > Ampullaceana > Ampullaceana balthica. The sequence goes on along the minus strand of CALYLW010001381.1, from coordinate 196,532 downwards.
ACAAACTGTTGTTAGAGGAAACATGCTTTATTTGTCACAAACTGTTGTTAGAGGAAACATGCACTATTTGTCACAAATAGTCCTGGAAATAAATTCAGTGTATTTTTTGTTAATGTTTGTTGTAAATATTGTTGGCAATGACTTGAAAAACTCTCTCCTGGCAACAGATCAGCCAATTAATGAGATGGAATGAAAGAATCTGCTGGAATTAATAGAATAAAAAAAACTATTTCAAATTCAGTCAAGTGTAAAACTTATCAATTACAATCAGGTAGGATACATTCACCTATCACAATATTTCCTTGATACAAATCAATAGTCTATCACTATCACCATCTCTTAGCCTGAATAAACTGAACAATCTGTCACAATCTATCTGGTTGGGTGGACTCAACAATCTGTCACAATCTATCTGGTTGGGTGGACTCAACAATCTGTCACAATCTATCTGGTTTGGTGGACTCAACAATCTGTCACAATCTATCTGGTTGGGTGGACTCAACAATCTGTCACAATCTATCTGGTTGGGTGGACTCAACAATCTGTCACAATCTATCTGGTTGGGTGGACTCAACAATCTGTCACAATCTATCTGGTTGGGTGGACTCAACAATCTGTCACAATCTATCTAGTTGGGTGGATTCAAGGATCTGTCACAACAATTACAGCCGTTGTTTTACTGAAGCCATAGTGAAGATAAACACCATAAATTAACCTGATATATGTTTACATTTCTCAAAGTAAATATGATGAAATTAACTTTTTTAAATTTATTCCTACAGAAAGATAACAATCAAGTTCCACTGTTTCAAAGTGGTAAACTTTCACTGTCCTGATGTCCTACTGAGGTTAGCTAGCACAGTGTAAAACACTAATACAATATAAACCCATGGACCCTCAGAGCTATGATATTTTATAAACACCACCAAACACACAAGTGAGATATATTCCAAAGCTGACTACTAATTAATCCAGTGTTCAAAGTCTCCAAGCTCCCTGACTAACTAAAACCGTGTCCTATCACTGATGGCTCATTAGTCAAGGCTATTTTTGGTCCACTTGTTTGAAGGTTAGTTCAATACTACTGCCCCAGTATCTGCCCATCCCAGCTCAGATCAGCCAGTAAAACAACAACAAGACAAGACCAAAAGCTGAAGCAATCTCTACAGATAGTTGACAAGATTGGTGTCACCAGTGACAGAGATTTTATGTTCGTGAAAATGATCCAGGAAGAAATGACTGTTGGACTTTCAAAATGTTTTTAACGGTTCTCAAACTATAATTTGTAATATTACTGACAGACTACTAGCATGCAGAGTTTGATGGACATGTTGCTAGCCCTGTGGCACGTGACAGAAATTATTCATATTACATATAAATAAAAGTGTATATAATATCATGTACATGTAATTGCAATTATTAGCGTAATAACTATTTAATGTAAACTTATGTGTATGATACTGGTGACACTAGAAGTAGGATCATGTTAGTTAATGATGAACTCTGACATTTAAACGTTTGAGTGAACATAAGGGATCCCTGAGTTAATTTTAAACTAAACTGTACAACACTAACAGTTAGTTGACCAGTACTGATGTGGAGACAAGCCACACTAACAGTTAACTGACCAGCACTGATGTGGAGACAAGCCACACTAACAGTTAACTGACCAGCACTGATGTGGAGACAAGCCACACTAACAGTTAACTGACCAGCACTGATGTGGAGACAAGCCACACTAACAGTTAATTGACGAGTACTGATGTGGAGGCAAGCCACACTGACAGTTAACTGACCAGCACTGATGTGGAGACAAGCCACACTAACAGTTAACTGACCAGCACTGATGTGGAGACAAGCCACACTAACAGTTAACTGACCAGCACTGATGTGGAGACAAGCCACATTAACAGTTAATTGACCAGTACTGATGTGGAGACAAGCCACACTGACAGTTAACTGACCAGCACTGATGTGGAGACAAGCCACACTAACATTTAATTGACCAGCACTGATGTGGAGACAAGCCACACTAACAGTTAACTGACCAGCACTGATGTGGAGACAAGCCACACTAACAGTTAACTGACCAGCACTGATGTGGAGACAAGCCACACTGACAGTTAACTGACCAGCACTATTGTGGAGACAAGCCACACTAACAGTTAACTGACCAGCACTGATGTGGAGACAAGCCACACTAACAGTTAACTGACCAGCACTGATGTGGAGACAAGCCACACTAACATTTAATTGACCAGTACTGATGTGGAGACAAGCCACACTAACAGTTAACTGACCAGCACTGATGTGGAGACAAGCCACACTAACAGTTAACTGACCAGCACTGATGTGGAGACAAGCCACACTAACAGTTAACTGACCAGCACTGATGTGGAGACAAGCCACACTAACAGTTAATTGACCAGTACTGATGTGGAGACAAGCCACACTAACAGTTAATTGACCAGTACTGATGTGGAGACAAGCCACACTAACAGTTAATTGACAAGTACTGATGTGGAGACAAGCCACACTAACAGTTAACTGACCAGCACTGATGTGGAGACAAGCCACACTAACAGTTAACTGACCAGCACTGATGTGGAGACAAGCCACACTGACAGTTAACTGACCAGCACTGATGTGGAGACAAGCCACACTAACAGTTAACTGACCAGCACTGATGTGGAGACAAGCCACACTAACATTTAATTGACCAGTACTGATGTGGAGACAAGCCACACTAACAGTTAACTGACCAGCACTGATGTGGAGACAAGCCACACTAACAGTTAAATGACCAGCACTGATGTGGAGACAAGCCACACTGACAGTTAACTGACCAGCACTGATGTGGAGACAAGCCACACTGACAGTTAACTGACCAGCACTGATGTGGAGACAAGCCACACTAACATTTAATTGACCAGTACTGATGTGGAGACAAGCCACACTAACAGTTAACTGACCAGCACTGATGTGGAGACAAGCCACACTAACAGTTAACTGACCAGCACTGATGTGGAGACAAGCCACACTGACAGTTAACTGACCAGCACTGATGTGGAGACAAGCCACACTAACAGTTAACTGACCAGCACTGATGTGGAGACAAGCCACACTAACAGTTAACTGACCAGCACTGATGTGGAGACAAGCCACACTAACATTTAATTGACCAGTACTGATGTGGAGACAAGCCACACTAACAGTTAACTGACCAGCACTGATGTGGAGACAAGCCACACTAACATTTAATTGACCAGTACTGATGTGGAGACAAGCCACACTAACAGTTAACTGACCAGCACTGATGTGGAGACAAGCCACACTAACGGTTAATTGACCAGTACTGATGTGGAGACAAGCCACACTAACAGTTAATTGACCAGTACTGATGTGGAGACAAGCCACACTAACAGTTAACTGACCAGCACTGATGTGGAGACAAGCCACACTAACGGTTAATTGACCAGTACTGATGTGGAGACAAGCCACACTAACAGTTAATTGACCAGTACTGATGTGGAGACAAGCCACACTAACGGTTAATTGACCAGTACTGATGTGGAGACAAGCCACATTAACAGTTAATTGACCAGTACTCATGTGGAGACAAGCCACACTAACAGTTAATTGACCAGTACTGATGTGGAGACAAGCCACATTAACAGTTAATTGACCAGTACTGATGTGGAGACAAGCCACACTAACAGTTAATTTACCAGTACTGATGTGGAGACAAGCCACACTAACAGTTAATTGACCAGTACTGATGTGGAGACAAGCCACATTAACAGTTAATTGACCAGTACTGATGTGGAGACAAGCCACACTAACAGTTAACTGACCAGCACTGATGTGGAGACAAGCCACACTAACAGTTAACTGACCAGTACTGATGTGGAGACAAGCCACATTAACAGTTAACTGACCAGCACTGATGTGGAGAAAAGCCACATTAACAGTTAATTGACCAGTACTGATGTGGAGACAAGCCACACTAACAGTTAACTGACCAGCACTGATGTGGAGACAAGCCACACTAACAGTTAATTGACCAGTACTGATGTGGAGACAAGCCACACTAACAGTTAATTGACCAGTACTGATGTGGAGACAAGCCACACTAACAGTTAATTGACCAGTACTGATGTGGAGACAAGCCACACTAACGGTTAATTGACCAGTACTGATGTGTAGATAAGACACACTGTGTATTCTCTTACTGCTAGCTGTGATGTACCAAAGATAAATACATTTGCCATGCATGAGTTTTGTGATAAAAGCGCATTTACCAAAACATGACTTGCCCATTGCATTACAAAAGTTTTACGCAGCTAAGAGTTCGCATTTAATTCGCATGTCATTTTTTTTTGCAACTGGATGAGATATTGGTTAATATAAGGGCCCTTTACAGCACATAACAATATAAGGGTCCTTTACAGCACATAACAATACGATCATAAGTAGTCAAGACAGATAACTCAGTCTGGTTGACAACAATTTTTAAAGGTACTCATTTAATTTGTTTGAGTCAATGTTTCACATTTGTAATAAAAATATTAGATTTGTTGCCAGTGAGTGCTGTTTATTATGAAATAATATCAGAATAAAACAAGAACATGATTTTAGTTCTTTCTGTTCTCAAATTTAATTTTTTTTGTTTTAAAGTTTACTTAAAATTTAAATTTTTTTGTTAGGGTTATTTCATTGACACATAAAATAAAAAGTATATTTTTAACACATGTTTTGTGTTCATTATTTAATTTGTCCTTGATATGTTACAAGTCAAATAATGAAATGTGTTAAATACACCAGCTTGTAGTTGTATGTTCATATTAGGGCTGCTACTGATTAAACAATTTTGTTCAATGGATGGGGGGAAAATTTAATCGATTAATTTCAATTAATTATATTTTTTAACGTATATTTAGATCCCGTTAAGTTGTGATTCATTATTTCGCCAAATCGGTTAAGTCACGGTAATTCCAAATATTGTGACGTCACACAGAAAATTCGTTCTGCTATGCAAGAAATACAGAAGAAAAACCTTTTTGTTTACATATGTATGCCTAAATAAATAATTATAATACGAGGGAAAAGTATGTAAGTAACACAAAAAAGGAACTATTAATAAATTGAAAAAAATATATATATATCTATGTTCTTAAATTTTAATCCAATTTTCATCGATCAAATTAATTTTAATCGATTAAATTTTTTAGCGATTAATCAATCAATTAATTAATAGTTAATTTCCGCACACCTAGTCAATATAAAAAAAACAAATTAAAATGAGATCACCAAATTAAATGTGACCAAAGCCCAACACTATTTCAAAGGTTATTTTAATCAATCTACTACTGATCATTGTTTTTTAAGAAACATTTTGAGAAGTAGCATGATTTATGTCCCTTAGATAAATCAATTCAGCTCATTGTTATCATTTAGGGTGATGTAATCATGTTAACGCTGAAACAATCAAGTGCCCCACAACTGGTAGGAGATAGCATCATGCCATATGGCACTAGGAGAAGGCTTTTAAAATGTTTGCACCAACATCTTTTAAAGTGGTGCTGTGTAAATTTAGTCACACCAAAACTGTATGCCACAAAATTAGCTAGAGAAAAAATACAATCATCAACTCTTTAATTTTTAGAAACCTGTTTACTTTTAGAGATTTATGATCTACTACCATCAATGAAATGTTTTTAATCTTTCTCTCAGAGTCATTTCTTGAAGTTAAAGTTGATAATTTAAAAACGATTTATTAAAAAGTTATAAATGATAAAAACAAGAAAATTACTTGACAGTTTTTTCATCTATTTTGACAGCTTGAGTAAGACAGCTAATGATTTACATGAGTCCAGTAAACAAGCCAGGTGATGTGCTTGTAATATTCCCTATCAGAGATAACACTGTTTGATCCAGACAGAACAAGTCATCATCATTGCTGTGACAACAATCTAAAAATACTAGCTGTCATTGGAGAAGCATGACGTAACCCATAATTATAATCAATCTCAACATAGGGACACTGACAACATACAACATTCAACACACATCATACAACATACAAGGTTGTATCATGACTGGCTTGGTCGGTACACTGACAACATACAACATACAAGGTTGTATCATGACTGGCTTGGTCGGTACACTGACAACATACAACATATAAGGTTATATCATGACTGGCTTGGTCGGTACACTGACAACATACAACATACAACATATAAGGTTATATCATGACTGGCTTGGTCGTCCAGTGCTTCTATTCAAAATATTTTATTTTCTAAGTTTCCTGTTCAGCTAAATTTGTTGAATTAATAGAAAATAATAAATAAATAAAGAGCATTAGGATTTAAATTATCTTTCTAAAATCAGTAACTTGAATGAGTTCTACAGTTTTATTTTGTAATACTTATTAGAATGTTATTCTTCATTTAATTCACTGTTTCGAAATCTTGGGAAATTTCAAAAGGCTCATGAAAATCTGAAAATGTTTTATGAAAAATATCGGTTTCTCATCAATAAAACATAAACACAGACATGTGTAAGGGACTGCAATTAGAATAATTACACATTTAGTAATGAGTAAGATTGATTTTTGTTTTTTAACTACTGAAATGACTAAATGAATAAATAAAAGTAGTTTCCTTTAGAAGGTGGGGTTATAAAAGGGGTTGGTACAAAGAATTAAGTAAAGCAGTTTCAGTTATTGTTGAAGCATTAACTTTTTGCATTCATGTAAATTTTATCAGCTATTTGAATTTAAGCAATGCATTTTTGCATTGGCTCCCTCATTATTTTTCTTAAAAGATTAATATGATTTTTAGCATGGCTATTAACTAACAAAGGACATTAAAAAAACAGTAAAACGGTTTATAGTATTTAGCTTTTTTCATTTATTTGATGTAAAAAATAAATTTTGACCAATACTTTAAATTATAAATAAAATGGACATGGCTCTTGGCTGAAAATGGTTTATGATGATAAATTTTCTTTATTTTATTATCTGACACAAATTATAATCATTATTTCTCTGATATTTAATTGTCCTGGTTTGCATTTATTATTTTACTTTACTCTACTCTTCAATGAATACTGACTGAACAATGCACTTCTAAAATTCTATACTTAACAAATAAAACTAATAGAATGTAACGATATTTGGTAGATTGTGCTTGACTATATTATTAAATTATTCAAATAAAATAATAGTTTTAATTTATTAATTATTACAATTACATGTAATTTCAAGTTAAAAAGTTTAAATGTATTATTTATTTAACCTTACCACTATAACACTATTTCTGTGTATTTGTTGACAAAAAGATATAGTTACAGTTATCATTCCGCCATGTTTGTATCCAAGCTTCAAGTCTGTAATACAGACACTACAAATAGCACATAGATAAACTGCACATCCTTTATCTACACAACCACATTCCAAACTATTTTAAAAAACTGATAGCTGCTGAATGATGAGGTCTTTCAGTTTCAGTTGAATTTTCTGTTCAGAAACTACTCCATTCATTGATGTATTGATTAAAAATGAAAATTGAGATTTGAAATGTTTTGAAATTTTCAAACATTAGTCTTAAATTAAGAATAAGAAATACAGTGGTACTTAGAGTAAGAACTTGATTTGTTTCAGAAATGGGTTGTAGATTGAAGCGTTCTTAACCTGTCTTAACCTGTCTTAACCTGTAAGACTGAAATCACTGAAATGTTAACATATGTCCTGTCATTTAACTGACAGACGATATGTGGCGTGCTTTTGACATATTAAATAAAGAGCCAGATCGATGGATTTCAATCATTCTTGTTTCTATATAATAGTGTATATAGTGAATTTATACATGATGTACTGATACTTATGAGCGTTGTCACACTTGTGACACCATTCTCATTTTAAATAATATTTGATTTTATTTATCAATCATTATCTCCACGTTCATTCATTTCTGCTTGCTAGCAGCACCACCATTATTCAATGTGACCTCTAAGGTTCGTAGGTCAGTGTAAAAATTAAAAAACTTCTGTGCAAGTTGCACAACATTCCTTTTATGTACCAAATTTTACACACACCAACAAAGATATTTTATTATACTTAAAGAAATTTGCCTTTGCAATAATTGTAAACTACTGCGCAGCATCAGTCAGATATATGTGCTGCCGTGCACGTTAACGGGAACATTGCTACTGTTCTTCAAATGCATAATTGAATGCCCTAATAATAAGGAAATAACAAAAAACATAAACTGAGCACAATGTCACTTCAAAAAATGATTGTACTGCTATTTAGTAAGGCCAATGAAATCAAGGCTTTGTGTGCAAGCAAAACTAGGTTACTAGGCTAGCACCAAGCAATTAGTACTGCATAATCTTTATTTGTACCAGAGGCATCACTAGGATTAGTGTCACCCAGTGCGGTAGCTCATGGTGTCACCCCCCTCACGACTTACCCCATAGACCTCCTCCCAGTCTGTCAGTGCCAAATAACGAGAACATACAGAACTTTATATTTTGGTATCACACTTTGTGATGGTGTCACCCGGTGCAGTCCGCCTACCCCACCCCCAGTGACACCTCTGGTTTGTACTGGTCATGATCATTTGTTAAGAAAATTAAACCTTACTCTCTCTCCTTTGTTCATAACATGAGGCAGTGTCCGTTAACTGAGACAAAAATGTTTCAAAGTTGTTGGTAACCTGAATTGTTGTTGCCTGAAGGTTCAATTGTTAGACTATCTCTCAGTTTAGAATTATGATGCCTATCACTATCACAGCTGGCTGTCATTATTTCAATTTTTTTTTGTCCCATAACCTTGTGGTCGCAGGAAGTTCTAATGTTTTCATTAGCAGAGTCAATAGTGTGCTCGCATCACAAGCTGAGGGCGTTGGATGTAGTCAACGTTAAGGCCACTATAAAAATGTTGATGAATGACTAACACTAAGAAAGTACTTCCCTGAACTGGAGAGGGATGGGCACCGCCAAGGTCTACTAAGCCCAAGAATTTTCTAATAGAAACATTAGAACCCCCTATGACCTCGAAAAAAGGATATGGGACACACAAAAAATAGTTTTAAAAAAACTACTAAATTTTTTTAAATACTCTAAAAAGTGTGACTTTGCTGTTGTGATTAATGACTATTTTAAATTAATTATTTCAGGGATAGCTTGGCTTAAAATAAACTTCAGTTGTGAGTATGGTACAGCTTTAAAAGATTATTGAACATGAAAACATTAATATAATCAATATATGCTTAGGGCCAGGATTTAAATTTTAAGACAAATTTAAGACTTCATTGAAGTCTTCAAATTAAAAGATATCCATGGATATCAAAGTACCTGGATTGAAATCTCTAATAAAAATGCAGGATTAAACACAAACCATAGATAAGCGTAGGACGCAATAATCTTCTGTATAGAAGGAACGTCTGTAAACAGATAAGATATAAATTTAAAATCCACTTGAGACTGTTCTGAAAGTATTTATTTAAATAATTAAATAATTGAAATAGTATATAGGCAATTAAAAAATAAGGGAAAAGTTTAAATTACCAGCAGGAAAGGTGGCATCATTCTCTGGAACATAATCATTCTCACATTTCACATTATAGCTGATCATAATCATAGCTCATTGAATTTCCTTCATACTTTTTGATTTTGTGACTTGCCATGAAATATTACACTGCAAGTTGCAGGGTCAATTTTCTATAAATAAATTAAATATAGATGGATTAAAAAATATTAAGCATTTTTTTTTAAATTCTGAAATTGAAAACAATTATCATGTTTTATTAATGTAAAATAGGCCAATTTTTCTCCTTCATTTACAATTTATTATTATTATTTATTATAAGTATAATAATTATATCATATTATCATTATCATTGAATGAATTGAAGTACTATATTTTTAAAAAGCTTCATAATATTATTTATAAATAAAACAATAATATATTAATAAAGAATTATAATTATTAGTCAGTCCAAGATTCGATTAATAAGTACATCCTGTTGCTTATATTTATATTATGTTGGCCTATATTTTAATTGTAAACAACACACTATTATTACTAACACACCCTTAGACTTGGATGTTAGTCTTAATACTCTTAAACTTAAATCTTAATCTTAATCAATAGAAATAACATTTCCTGTGTTGTCTACTAAGTCTAAGTCTAATGTAAACAATAACAATGTTGAATGTAACATATCATAATTAATAATATATTAATAATAGTAACTATATAAATGTGTGATATATATTTTTTTAAGCTATAAAGAACTTACATTTTATGATTATTGCAACTGGTTATATAATTTGTCAACTTTCCAATGTAAAATTAAATAAGACAACCTTTAAAATCACGTGCTACTTAAAACTAATGTAAACTAAACTATGGCTAAATAATAATAGACTGTCCAAATTACCGACGGATTGCTGATAGCCAAAGGGAGATCATTCAATTAAAAAAAAGGCAAGCGTTATTCACACAGCTGTATGAATATTGTCCAGCGTTATTCACACAGCCATGGCAGTTACAGTTATAGTTATAGTGACTTAAAATTAAAAGCATACTAATCTTTAGTCTATAAGTCGATAGGCTAATAGTATTAATAGCTAATGCCTATTGATATTGTATTTAAATCGTAAATTATAATTAGGCTTATTAATAATTTATAGCCTATAGTAGAATAGGCTATACATGAACATCATTATTCATTACGATTATCAAAATATTTCATAGAAGAATAGGCATGGGGCCATTTAAAGTTAAAGTATTATTAATAGTTGTAATAATAACATTTAATTGTTTTTGTCTTTGTGTTAACCTTTTGAGTTTGAGAAAAATATTCGATTACTGAAATTACTGATTTGTAGTTATTACGTCTAATCTTAGTACCCGTCATTTTGCTATTTGTTGAAGTGAAGTCAGTCATCAAATGACTGGACGTTTTCTAGCCATCCCTCTTCATCATACGATAATGACATTGATATGGAAATTAAATATATTTATAGTTTTTTTTCTATTTGAAATTGAGCATTTTTCAAGTAACTTTTTTGTTATGTCTATGTTAGTATCATTAAGTATGTATGTTTAAGTCTGCACTCTAATATCGTAACACTCGTGAATCCACGTAAAACGTCAATAAATAAACTGTAAGCAATCCAATATTTAAGAGGAGCTTTTATTTGAAGTTGCGCTTTTTGATGTGACGCCCTCATTTCTTCAACACTTAACCCCTCCCCCTTTTTTTAGGTGCGTGACGTCATTTAATCAATGGCCCCTAATCTTAGTACCGGTCATTTTGCTATCTTTTGAAGCCAGTCATAAAGTGACATTTTCTACCCCCCCCCCAACCGTTTGATAATGGGGCCGTCCATAAAGTACGTCACGCTATTTTTGACAATTTTTAAGCCCCCCCCCGGTCACAAATTGTCACACATCTCGCAAACCCCCCCCTTAAGTACGTCACACTTTCGACCAAAAATTCTGTTTTTTATTAATAACAAAATAATCAAAATTTAATATAAAACCGCGTGACGTCACACATTGATGGACCCCCCCTCCCCTGTCACACTTTCTTACACCCCATCCCCCCTCTGGAGCGTGACGTACTTTATGGACGGCCCCAATGTAATATATTTATATGGGAATATCTCATTTATTGCTGCTAGTTATTTATGTAGGATTGCTTATTGACAGCTATAGATGTGTTGGTGTAGGGTATAAAAATATTTTGTCATTTTAACCATCCTTCAACTTCAAGTGATTGGAATATTTTATTTGCAATCAATTTGAACAAGAATCTGTGCGGACCTGCATACCAAAATACCATGGATTTAACTGTTCTAAAACCATTTTTAATAGTTCCATTGCATTTAACTTCATTTTCTCATTCTATATTTCATGAACTTTATTAACTTGAATTCATCTTGAAAAGAATTCATATAGTTGGACAAAACTTGACAAAACTGTATACTAACTCATAGTAATAGTAGGCTATATTATTTTATTCCTAAACTAAAACTAGTAGTTGGTATAAAAACAACTTTTTTTTTCAAAATTGTAATTGTTATAGTATATAGAAGTTATTTATTATTTAGCAATATATATATATGTTATATGTATATAGCATGAATGCTTCACCTTAGGATTAAGAATGTGCGTACTTTTAAATCTGAAAAGTACCAATGTCATTAAGCTATGTCACTATGTCTGAAAAACTTCAAAAGTCAAAAACTATATCATCTAAATTGACTAAATGCAATTACATTCAACTATGATTCAACACAAACCCACATACACATATAACAAACTAATTGTTTTCCTGGTTTAAAGGCGAAAGATAATAAAACACAATGTTTGTGGGAATTTCATAAAAATAAGTAATACAAAGTGCAAGCACCTTCCTTGTGGTTTTAAATTTAAAAAAAAATCACTGACCGCACAGGGATTCGATCCACCATCAGAAATAATGGTCTATCCTGTTCCTAACCACTCCTCTAGCGACGCTTACGATTACCATGGATTTTTTAATATTATTATTATTTCTCATTCAAAAGGACACCAATGCGCATGCGCGACTGTGTGAATATTGCTGGACAATATTCCCACAGCTGTGCGAATAATCACTCCGTTAAAAAAAAACAAAAATCCTCATGAAATCAAGTAGTAGAACACTTTAGGGAGAACTTCATTACATTTTTTTAATGGAATTGAAAATAATTCATCTCAATCAATAATTTATAGTTATAAGCCACAATTTTAAAATAAGAAGCTGTAATGATTGTATTGCTCTATTAGCGTCATCTCATTTCTCCATCAATTTATTTGTTCAAACGAGTGGCATGCGCGCTCGGCTGGCGTACAGATGGTCACGGGTTCGAATCCATTCCATGTGAACGTAGGGATTTGTTCCCGGGGCCCAGTGACGTAGCTAGAACTTTTGCCGCCCGGGGCGGTCTCCAATGTGCCGCCCTTTTTAGGGACGTCCGTAAATGACGTCACGCACCTGGGGCGGGTGAGGGGAGTCATAGTCATACACTTGTGAGGATGTCAAGGGGGGTGTGTTCAGTGGAGTAGCAGGGGGGGGGGCATATGTTCCCGGGCGCCACGTTAGGGGGCGGCAAAATGAGTATTAAAACTCATTATTTAATTGTGTTTTGATGTAAACTAATGTATCCCAAATACGTTTGCAAGATTGAATTTTGGAGCTCCGAAAATATATTCATTACAAATCAGTTGGCAAGCATGATTTTGGCGCCCCCATTGAGCGTTAAGGGGAGCCATTCTACTCATAAATAAATGACACATCCCCAATGTAGGATTGCTGATGGTGATTTAAACAAATAAATAGAAGTAAAAAAAAAGATTTTTAAAAACCACGTTTTTATAAGCGGACTAAAAAGAAGAAAATAATTTAAAACTTATTAGTTCAAGTACTTCGATTTAATATGACTAAAAACGTGGGGCGGGCGCTTATGAGGTTTAAGATATGCGGTTCACTCATTCTCTCACTTATAGATTTCTCTTTTGCCTTCTAAATTAGAAATCTTTAATTTGTATACCAAACACCCACCCCACGTTTTTAGTCATATTAAATCGAAGTACTTGAACTAATAAGTTTTAAATTATTTTCTTCTTCTTAGTCCGCTTATAAAAACGTGGTTTTAAAAAATCTTTTTTTTTACTTCTATTTATTTTATTCTTTTTAGTCCACTTATAACAACCTGGTTTTTTAAAATATTTTTTACCTCTATTTATTTTAACAAACACCTCACAAGCGCCCGCCCAACGTTTTTAAAACATTGTGATGTGGTCACGGGGCGAACTCACAGATGTCAACAAAAGCCGACTGTACAGATGCTTTTATATAGACTATAGATAAACTTAAAAGTTCAATAATTTAATAACGGTACATTTGATCGATCTGAAATTTTGATACAATGCGTTGTCATCCAAGATCTATCTGTGGTAAAATTTTCAGAGCTCTAGGTCGATTAGAAGTGGTTCAATTTTACGTTGGCAGATTTGAAAAAATCTATGGACAAACAAACAAACAATGCCCAACGAAAGCGAGTTAATAAAAACGTGGTAATAAAACAAACCCGTAAAAACAAAGTTTTTGACTATAAATCCCTTATATATGAGACATAACTAACAGTATTGATTATTTTCAAACATTTACAGACTGAATCTGTCTTAACTCAAGTTTGCTTCATAACCCTAGGGGGGGGGGAGGGTTGGGTGGGAGGGGGAAAGTCTGGTCACCGATTCGCTTGACCGAGCTCAGAGTGACACGTAAAATGTAAACAAAACGCCCCGTCGCTTCGTTGGGTCGCCTCAATGCGTCAGCTCAAACTTTCACGTGGCAAAAAAACAATAACAAACCGTGAATTTAAATTATATAACTCATATAAGGATAAACTAAAAATGCATAAATTTAATTACGGCACGTTCGATCGATCTGAAATTTTGATACGATGCATTGTTAGGTCAGACGGGTCCGTGTGCCAAATTTCAGTTCGATCGGATCATGGGAAGTGGGTCATTTTTGACTTCTGTTTTTCCGCCCGCCCAAGACAGAGAGAGAGAGAGAGACGCCGGTGAAGTTAATATAAGGGATGTAAAAACTGGGAGCGACTGGGAGTTAGAGTAGGGGAGCAGTAAGAGACAAATGCGATTCTATTAATAGAGCAGACAGAGACGACACTAACAGCAACCAAAATGACCAAGACAAGAAAAAGGAGTGGCTTAGAGCAGTAGTTCTCAACCTGTGGTCCGTGGACCACTAGTTATATGCGAAGATGTGCCAGGTGGTCCGCGCGCAAAGCATGAAATTTACACACTGTACAATTCATAGAGAAAGACTAGCAAGTAAAAGAATTAACGCAGACTTAAAATAAAAATTTTATTTGGCCTAAATAGTTTTTAAATTTTATCAAGGCTCGTCCATTAAATTCTCGTCTCTTTGATTTCTTAAGTTCGAATATGAATCTTGAACATTAACAGATACTGATGTAAACTGAAGTTCGTGGTTATCAGACTGTTTGAATTACGTGATGACGTAAGAGAGTTTCTTGTAGAAAAAACTCAAAGCTTGTTGATCATTTGAACCATAGCTTATGGGTTGATGTTCTGGCTTACTTGGCTGAAACTTTTTGAAGAACTCAATAAACTTAATTCAACTCGGCAAGGAAAGCAGACACATTATTTACTCTCAGTGACAAAGTGTCTGCTTTTACGAAAAAACTTGATCTTTGGAAAAGAAGATTATTTCAAGTTAATGTTGAGATGTTTGATCAATTATACGAAATCACAGAGAAACCAGAAAATGTTGAAATAAATAAACAACTGTTGATAAATTTGATTTCAGGTTATATTCGATCAATGCAAGGCCAATTTTAATTCTACTTTGGTGATTTTTAACTTTCAGTGGTTTTTCGTGGGTTTCCTGTCCTAATCTCGCACACATTATCTGATCAAATAAAACTACCAACATCGTAATTAAACCAATTCATTGAACTGACTAGCGATACCACTTTGAATATGTTGCATCAGAAAGTGGGCTTAATGAAATTTTGGAGTACTCCGAGCCAGAGGCGTCACTAGGGTTGGTGTCACCCGGGGCGGTAGCTCGTGGTGTCACCCCTTCACGACTGAAGGGGCCGTCCTTAAATGACGTCACGCGAGGTTGCCGATATTTATTTACCCCACCCTCTCCCAGCGTCATACTTTGTCACAAAAACTTAGACCCCACCCCTTTTTTACGATATGACGTCACAAAGCTTTGACACCCCTCCCCCAAGCCGTATTTTCTCAATAAAAATTAGCATGTTGCAAATTATTTTTTGTCATTTAAATATGTATTTAGGGTAAGTCTGCACTGTAATATCGTAACACGCGTGAAGTCATTGAAAAGGTAATTAAATAAATGGTAAACAATGAAATATTAAAGTGGAACTTTTATTTAAAGTTTCAAGTTTTTGATGTGACGTCACATTTCTTAAACACCCCCTCCTCGTACCACATCGTCACAGATGCGTGGACCCCCCTCCACCCCATGGCGGATTAAAAGGGGGGTTACTAAACGGGCTAAAGCCCCCAATAATTTAAGGGCCCCCAAACTTTTTATGAATTATAGTGTATAATAAAGATGCAGGCCATTATGTTTGTACGAATCCCTGAAAATGCCCTGGACAGTCATACGGCAATGCTGCAAATGAGTAGGAAGTATAACGGAAACCAGGCTAATTTTCGTGAGAAGTGCATTGTAGCTCATTATGTGCCGTGCACAGCTCATTCCTTTAATTTGGTTGGGAAAAGAGCAGCAGGTTGTCCTACTGCGGTCTGATTTTTTTGTCTTCTGCAAAATCTTTGTACCCGACTTGTTGCATCTACTCATCGTTGACAGGTACTTCAAAAACATATGAAATTGATATATGCTAACAAAGCCTTGTCTGACACAAGATGGTCAGCCTGACATTATGCTGTAAGGTCTATTAATAGCTCATACCATGAGAATATCGCAGCACTGGAAGAATTAGCAACGAATGAAAATCAGCCACGTGATTGCCGACTTGAAGAAGAAGGATTTCTAAAGGAAATTGAGCAACTGGAAGTCGCTATTTTACTTGAAATTTGGGAAACAATTTTAGAAAGGAAGTCTCTCATTGAGTTTGTTAAAAAATAGCATACTTAATTTTATTCCTATGAAGACAAAGGAAAGGAAATGTCCGTGGTAAAAACAGTGTAAACAATCTTCAATACTATCAAACAAAAAAGAAAGCGTCAGTTTGATAAAGGGACATCAACAAAACAGTATTCTCCTGGAGAAAAAAATCAAGATTGAGGTATTTCTGGTAATCATTGACAAACTTTCTTAAGCCCTACAACCTTGGTTAGGTGCATATAAATACATCCATGAGAAATTTGGCTTTCTTACAAACCTAACTGAGCTCAGCACTTTCGCCACCCGATGGGAAGCAGCCAAGTTAATGGAAGAACATTCAAGAGATTTCGAAGAAGGGGTCGGGTAAATCCGAAGCAACCATTTCGTCCCCCTCAATTTACTAGCAACGCCATCGAGCGGTGCCGGTTTAGGGCCAGGAGCGCCAGTACGGATTAGCAAAAAGTGCCGCGAAGAACGCATTGGACGCCAGCTCTGAGGAAATCTTCCAGTGGGGGTTGCACCCTAGGTAGGTCTTTGATGATCCCCCGGTCTGTTTTCTGTCCTAACCATGGAGACCCGTGTGCTTTGCCGGGATGGCGCCAAAGTGGTAGCGGGTCGTAGTAGGAAATTCCACCACCTTCTTGTGAGGGCAACTTAGTGGGAGGCACCTTCGACTGTATGTCCTGGATGTCCAGGTGGCCGCTTCAGAAGCGACCGCTTTGGGGGGGGGGTCCCTCAGCTGTTACGTCCCTTTGGTGGCCAGATGGCTAAGGGGATCTTCCAGGAAGACCCATAAAGAGCACTAGGCTCGGGGCATCTGGTTTTATTCCACACGTAGGTTCATGAGTGATTTCGAAGACTGCTTACCTTCAGAATTAGTCCAATTTTCAGAACTCTTAAAAAAGTCATTGTCCAGCCCCAGGCTCAGGGTAAGGAAAATGAGTTAGCACAAAGCGAAACTCAAAAAACTTGCACAGAGCTAAAATTTTTGCTGCTTTTGAATGAGCTATATTTCACACAGTCCTTTACAAATGTACACATCGCACTTCGCATCTATCTTTCAATAATGACATCAAACTGCAGCTGAGAGCGATCCTTTTCAAAGTTGAAAAGAATATATAATGAGTTAGAATTTGCATGGAACGAAAAAGGCTGAATATGCTCTCTCTAATGAGCATTGAAAAGGAACTTGTAAGCTTACTCAGCTTTATTGACTTGATTGAAAACTTCGCCATTTGAAAAATTCACAAACGAAAGTTGTAGGTTGAAATAATAATCATACATATTTTTCAATAATTTTTTTTATTTCAAATAGAGAAAAGAAATCGTTACCTCATGAATTTTTTAAATAAAAAATATGGAATAACGCGTAATACTATTTTTTACGGGGGTGCGTTCGTAAGCACTAAACAGCGTAAGTCGGGACGGGACCGTCGTAACCGGAGGACTACCTGTATATAAACATGCATATCTATGCTTTCACGCCTTTAATAAATATATATATATATATATATATATATATATAAAATATTAACTCAAAGACATTGAAATCATAATTTTCCTCAAGAAAAACATCAACAAAGAAAACCCATCTTTTGATTTTTTTCTTTGAGGGGGGGGGGTGATAAAAAATCGTATTCCCCCCCACCCCACTGTGGTGGAGGGAGTCGTGAGGTGGGATTCGTTTATGCTGTCGGTGTGTCCAAGCCCAAATGGCTTTATATCTTTTAAACAGAAGACACTGCCTCTTTCATTCCAGCCTTTTTTAAAGATCTCTCTGCTGCGACTATTTCTTTTCCTTTTTTTCCTAATTTGTTTTAATGTTGTTCGTTTGTTGGGAATGTTTTATTATTGCAAGTTAACTGATATTTTTTTTAATAAGAGTTTTCGCGTTTAACGTATTTCATTGTATTTCTTAATTTCTTTCTAGATTAAAAAAATTGTCATCTTTTGTTTTCTGACATAAAATCGTACACAGTAAAATTTTAGGCTCGGGTGTCACCCCCTGACGGGTGTCACCCGGGGCGGCCCGCCCCCCCCCGCCCCCCCTAGTGACGCCACTGCTCCGAGCTGTCTCAGATAGCTTTTAAAATACTTTTACCCTTTGCAACTTTGTGAAAGTGGATTTTCTGCATTGCTTACAATAAAAACAAAACATCGTTCGTACTAAATAAACTAATATAGCAGTCTTTTTAATACAAACTACTTTTTATGACTTTAAGTGGGTTTTTTTTATAGTTAGCAAGTAGAATTAAATAAGAAGACTATGAGACTAATATAAATGACATTTGTTCGTTACAAAAGAAAGCCATTAGAATATTGTTTTTGGAGCACGCAAAACGTAGCATATTAGTATAGTTTTACTAACTAACATGTATACTACTTATATATAGCAATAATCTTCTGTATAGAAGGAGCGTGTGCAACATATACACAGTATAATTATATTTAACTTTCCAGCTCAGCAGTAGCACAAGTTTTAGTAGTGGTCCGTAGCTAAGACACACATTTTTCAAGTGGTCCTTGAATCTCAAAAGGTTGAGAACCACTGGCTTACAGAAGGTCTCTCCTCTCAAGGGATTGTGTGGGTATGTCAAGGCAAGTATGATTCCTTTTATATGAAACATCAGACACCGCCTCTCTTTCCTGTCTCTCTGTGATCAAACTTGATCAGTATGATCCACTGTTAGAAAAGCACTTACAAGATTCCCGAGAAAATCCAGGTTCAGTATCTTATTTATACAGGAAATCCAAAATGAATGTATCCACCTACTTTCATCGACTGTAAGGAATCAGCTGTTGAGTGAAATCAGAAAAAACAAGTACTACGTTATCTTACTTGACTCAACACCCGATCTAAGACACCGGGAACAGCTTTATCTAGGACACCGGGAACAGCTTTATCTAAGACACCGGGAATAGCTTTATCTAAGACACCGTGAACAGCTTTCTCGAGTCATCAGATTTGTGGATGTGGATTTTCAAACTAAAAAAGAAACCATCAAAGAATCATTTTTAGGTTTTATCCAGATACATTCCAAAGACGCAGCAAGCATTGAAAGAGTTATCGTGGAGAAACTAGAATCTAATAACATACCTCTAGCCGACTATCGGTCACAATGTTATGACAATGCTGCTGTAATGACTGGGCATATATCCGGCCTTCAACACCGAATATGTGCCAAAAATCACAGAGCATTGTTCATCAACTGTGATAACCACAGCTTAAACTTACCAAGAGTACAATCAGCTAAACAGGATCCAGTTGTTATCACGTTTTTAGAACAGTTGAAAGTATACATTTTTGTTTTCTCTCGTTCAACTACTCGTTTGGAAGAATTAAAAAGAGTTGTGCCAATCACAATGAAGAGGAAGTCTGAAACACGTTGGAGTGCACGATCAGAAGCTGTTAAAGCAATTTATGAAGGACTAGATGAACTGGTAGAGCTGTTAAAAAAATTATCAAAACATACAACTATGACGCCTGACACCAGAAGTGATGCAGAAACTTTGCTGTCAGGTATACATACCTAGGTATATTAAACTTTAAATTCCTAGTTTTGTTAAATTTCTGGAACATCATACTTGGGAAAATTGATCGTGTCAAGAAACGGCTGCAGGGTCCTACTATGAATTTCAAGGAAGCAGCATCTGATCTTGAATCGCTGGTGCAAGAACTTGTCAACATTCGTGATAATTTGAGCCAGCTTGCGGTACCTAATGGAAAGGAAGATGCACAACTTGGGGAATCGAGGTTGACAGAAGGATTAGGCGACATCGGAAGATGCCTGGAGAATTAACAAGAGATGAAGGACTTTCTGCAGAAGAAGAATTGCACGTGATATGAACAGCGTAATTGATAGACTCCAACAGGAGATATCAATACGGTTTATACGTCTAAAAAATCTCAAAAACAAATTTGGATTTTTACAAGACGTCAAAACTCTTCTGGCTGAGACAAAAGTCAATACACTTCGTTAAAATTGCTTAGATTTTGCTAATTTATACGACACTGACGTCAATGGTCATGACTTTTGCACATACTTCAGAGACTGAAAATGTTTCTCAGTGCCCGGACTGAAGTTCTATCGGAAACTCATTTGGATCTTCTTGGTTTTATTGTTTCATATGGAGTTGACGTATTTCCGAGTCAAGCGCATTCACTTCAAAAACTTCAAACAATTGCTGTTTCAACTGAAAGCTGTCTGCGGTCCTTCAGCAAACTAAAGCTTATTTTGCCTTATTTACGTGCTTCAAATAGGGGACGCGGTGGTCGAGTGGCAGCGCACTGGACTGTCGTACCGATGGTCACGGGTTCGAATCCGTGTGAAGGCAAGGGTTTGTTCCCGTCCCTGAGTCACCCCGCTCCTAATGGGTACCTAACACTGTAGTGTAGGCGGCTGGGTAATGCGTGGAACCCACAAAGCCGTGGCCTGTGAATGAGCATCTGTATAGATAAGAGAAGAAGACAATTGGTAAAGATAGTCCCAGTGATCTTGCACTCCTTGAGAATATTACTTTTGACAACGTGATTGACGAGTTTGCGACAATCAAATTAAATCAAGGAGAATCAATTTTTTGTAGACTATGTCTAATCGTATAATTAGTAGAGTTTTTTTTCAAATAAATTGTTTACAATCGTATAGAGAATTAATCTGTATTCTATTTCATTAAAATACCAGAAGCTTCGAAAATGAACTATATAAACCGTAAAATTTCAAATTTTTCTTAGGGGCTCAGTGAGCCCCCAGAATCTTTCGGTCCGACAAGGGGCGCCGATTTTGTGTCATGTCCCCGGGCGCACATGGCCCTAGCTACACCACTGGGTGTGTTTGAGAAATGTGACGTCACGTCAAAACGCACAACTTTAAATAAAATTTCCACTTAAATATTGATTACTGACACTTTATTTAATGACATTTACGTAAACGGGTGTTGCGGTGCAGCCTACTTGCACAGTGGGTCTGCCTCAGTTCAGTTCATCTTTGCACAGTGGGTCTGCCTCAGTTCAGTTCCTTTTTGCACAGTGGGTCTGCCTCAGTTCAGTTCATCTTTGCACAGTGGGTCTGCCTCAGTTCAGTTCATCTTTGCACAGTGGGTCTGCCTCAGTTCAGTTCATCTTTGCACAGTGGGTCTGCCTCAGTTCAGTTCATCTTTGCACAGTGTGTCTGCCTCAGTTCAGTTCATCTTTGCAAAGTGCAGGTCTCTCCCATGACTATGACCTGAACAACACTAACCGCTCCAGTGTATTAATGAAATAATTCATAATCTCCATGTTGACAGCAGTCACATAGACTATTTCAAGCTTTTCATGAACTCCACCATGACAGAGTTGTTAGTCGATGAAACTAACAGATACGCCGAACAGCAGCAAACAGCCAAGGGTAAGAAAGACACCCAGTGGAAGGAGGTAACCAATGAGGACATATATAAATTCCTCTACAGTAGTATCATGTTTGGACTCCACAAGTTACCAACAACTAAATTGTATTGGTCAGTGGATAAGATGTGGAGACTGCACCCGTTACGAAAAAATACGGCAGTATTTTCACCTCAAATTCCAGCAAGGAACAGCACTATTTATGACCCACTTCACAAAGTAAGGCCACTACTGGATCCTATTAGCAATGTGTGCCAAACAGCATAAAAACCTCACCGACAGCTGTCTGTTCACGAGGCAATGGTTGGCTTCCGTGGACGCTTGTTGTTCAAGGAATATTTGAGCACCAAACCAACCCCATGGGGATCAAGACAAACCAACCTCATGGAGGATCAAGACAAACCAACCCCATGGGGGATCAAAACAAACCAACCCCATGGGGGATCAAGACAAACCAACCACATGGAGGATCAAGACAAAGCAATCCCATAAGGGATCCAGACAAACCAACCCCATGGGGGATCAAGACAAACCAACCTCATGGGGGATCAAGACAAACCAACCCCATGGAGGGTCAAGACAAACCAACCCCATGGGGGATCAAGACAAACCAACTTCATGGGGGATCAAGACAAACCAACCCCATGGGGGATCAAGACAAACCAACCCCATGGGGGATCAAGACAAACCAACCCCATGGGGGATCAAGAAAGGGTGGTGTGGGGAGGCTAGTGGATATGTCATCGACTTTAATATTTACACTGGCAAGAGCGACACATCAAAAGGTCATGGCCTGGGATATAGTGTGGTCAACACAACATCAGATCATGGCCTGGGATATAGTGTGGTCAACACAACATCAGATCATGGCCTGGGATATAGTGTGGTCAACACAACATCAGGTCATGGCATGGGATATAGTGTGGTCAACACAACATCAGATCATGGCATGGGATATATTGTGGTCAACGCAACATCAGATCATGGCCTGGGATATAGTGTGGTCAACGAAACATCAGATCATGGCCTGGGATATAGTGTGGTCAACACAACATCAGATCATGGCCTGGGATATAGTGTGGTCAACACAACATCAGATCATGGCCTGGGATATAGTGTGGTCAACACAACAACAGATCATGGCCTGGGATATAGTGTGGTCAACACAACATCAGATCATGGCCTGGGATATAGTGTGGTCAACACAACATCAGATCATGGCCTGGGATATAGTGTGGTCAACACAACATCAGATCATGGCCTGGGATATAGTGTGGTCAACACAACATCAGAACATGGCCTGGGATATAGTGTGGTCAACACAACATCAGATCATGGCCTGGGATATAGTGTGGTCAACACAACATCAGATCATGGCCTGGGATATAGTGTGGTCAACACAACATCAGAACATGGCCTGGGATATAGTGTGGTCAACACAACATCAGATCATGGCCTGGGATATAGTGTGGTCAACACAACATCAGATCATGGCCTGGCATATAATGTGGTCAACACAACAACAGATCATGGCCTGGGATATAGTGTGGTCAACACAACAACAGATCATGGCCTGGGATATAGTGTGGTCAACACAACATCAGATGAGAGCCTGGGATATAGTGTGGTTATGAACATGCTGGAGCCATATTTAGATAGATACCATGAGATATTTTTGACAACTATTTTTCCTCCACTAAACTCTCAGAGAAAATCTTACAGCTTAAAACGTACAGCTGTGCTACAATAAGGCCCAACAGAAAACGTTCAGCTGTGCTACAGTAAGGCCCAGCAGAAAAGGCTGGCCACTATCAAAATCAAAACAGAAGAGGGGAGTTTAAAAATGACCAAGAAAGGCCTACTGGTTGCCACACAATGACCTGACAAAGTAAAGGTCAATATTGTCTCGACCAATCAACGTCGATCAAAAGAAGGTGGACGTTGAAATCACAATGTCTGTCATGACCTACAATTCTGGCATGTTTTGGGTTGACTTGGCAGACCAGCAGATCAAGTACCAAGTGGTGGAGATATATTTTGGTACCTCATAGATCTCTTCATGATCAACAGCTTTCCATTGAAGAATAGTGCCAGGCCAAATGATGCCTCAGACTCTCCTGCACAAAACATCGTGTGCTTAGGTAGGCTGTTTTAGACCAGCTTTTGTCTGGAGCTACAAAATCCAGGCAACCTGATACACCAAGTGTCTCTGGGAGATCCAGCCCATACAACAGACAGAATATGTTGAGCCCAATCCAAGTGTCTCTGGGAGATCCAGCCAATACAACAGCCAGCATATGTTGAGCCCACACCAAGTGTCTCTGGGAGATCCAGCCAATACAACAGCCAGCATATGTTGAGCCCAATGTCAGAATGCAAACGTCGGTGCTATCAGTGCTCCAATGATGGCAACAAGATAGACATAGGGTAGAACCCGAGAGACAACAACAGAATGTCATCTATGCCAGGTCCACCTACACAAGGGCTACTGTGTCTCTAATTTTCATGAGACAATAAAACAATTTTAAAAATTGACAGACAACAATGGTCAAAACCTACAAATAGTGATGTAAATTTTCAACAAAAAACCCCTCAACTTTACAAGGATTTTTAGAAAATATATTTGTGAATTAAAGTGAATCAACCCAAACTCAAACATTTTTTAAAAGCTCATCAAATGTTCTATTATTTTTAAAATCCTTTATATTAACTCGTGGTGTCTGTTTGTTTGAACCCTTGCTCGCTTGTCTAAAAATCTTTGGATCGATTTTAACCCACTTCCTCGTAAGCTAGCGAGCTGAAATTTTGCAGGCAGACTCGTGCTGAGGATAAAAACGATGCATCAAAATTTCATATTGATCGCATGTACTGTATTTAATTTATTGAATTTTAGTTTATTTTATTTATCTGTATGTATCATGTTATTTTTTTTAGATAGCGTCGCGGTGCGTATTATATTGAAGGACCTTTCCTGTCGTGCAATAAGGTGCGTATTTTATTGACAACACTTTTTATAAACATATTCCTGATCGGTGCACATTATATTAAACATTGAACATGTTTTACGACACAGCTACAATTTTGTATTTTTGGATGGTCTTCCACTGCGTATTATAATGAACATTCTTATAGTTACGTCTCGTACATAAAGGATTTATAGTAAAAAAACTTGTTTTTTTTTCGTTTAATAAAAAAAAATCCTTTATATTAACTCGTGGTGTCTGTTTGAGCCCTTGCTTGCTTTTCCAAAAAAACTTTGGATAGATTTTTAACCCACTTCCTCGTAAGCTATCGAGCTGAAATTTTGCAGGCAGTTTCGTGCCGATGATAAAAACGATGTATCAATATTTCAGATCGATCGCATGTACTGTAATTAATTATTGAATTTTAGATTATTTTATTTACCTCTATGTAACTATGTATCATGTTATTTTTTGAGATAGAGTATGGAGTGTCGCGGTGCGTATTAGTATTATATTGAACAACCTTTTTAAAATACTTACTTGTTGCGCGATTCGGTGCGTATTATATGGACTGTAATTTTTAAAATTAAAAAATATATTCCTGATCGGTGCGCATTATATTATAATTATATTAAACATGTTTTACGAGACATAACTAAAATTTTGTATTTTTAGATTGTCGTGCACTGCGTAATATAATGAACATTCTTTTCGTTATGTCTCGTACATAAAGGATTTATATTTAACTTGATTTTTACGGTTTTTTAAAATTATTATGCACGTTTTGTTATTTTAAATTTTCATTTAGTTTTAGGTGTTAAGTTTTTTTTTATATTTAACATGGAGGTGAATGTTTTTTTACAGTGATTTCCCTTCGCTTTGTATTTCAGGGGATATTTTGGTTTTTTTGTGCTTAGTAATAGTAGCGATTGGGTTAACAACTTCTGACTCAGTCAGACCTAAATAAATCACTGGCAAGCTCAAACCAATGAAAACAAGTAAAAGATTTACACCAGTCTAAAAAAATCCCTTAAAAAGACAAAAGCCAAATAATCAGCATAATAATAAAACCTAATAATTGGTAGATACGGCAACAGACGTCCGGAAGTATAGTATTCTATAGTTTATTTATGATTTTTTTAGTCTACTTTTTGTTTGCATTTTTTATTGGGCATTAGGGTTGTGAATTTTGATGTTTTGTTTTCTGGTTTGTTTAGTCTTAGGCAACCCATTGCATGTCCAAATTCCGGACGGGATAAATTAGGATTTGTGTTTGTCATTTTTTTACAATGGGTTTTAAGTCCACCCAGCTCCGATGCCGATGGGAAATACAAAGGCAGCCGTGACCGTGGCCAGTGAAAGTGGCCAGTGAAACTTGTGAACGCTTCTTCACTTGTCTCTTCAACTTCAAGGTCTAAAGATGGACCGTCATCGTGCCCCCCCCCCTTTCCAAAAAAAAAGTCAATATTTACATGAGTATGAGTATTGTTTAAAATTTTTGCTGTGTTATATCTTCAAGTAAGATTTTAATGACTCATGAGTATATTATTAAAAGTATTACTACTTTGAGCTTTATTCTAAATCAGGGGTCGGCGAACAGGGGTAAATTACCCCATTTGGGGTAACAAGGGAACTCTGGGGGGTAATTAATGCAGACTTATTTGGAGCCTATATAATCCACTAAAATCTGCTCCTTTGGGGTAGTGACAGCATACAATTTTATAATATTGGGGCATCTGGCAAATAAGTTCACCATCATAGTAACCTGAAAAGTAGACCTAAAACATCCAAACTTAATTCAAAAACTTATTTAATTTTATTGCTTATTCAAGTTGCAAGCTGAAACCGACTGTCAATTATGATGACTGATTTAAATAATTACTAATGTGTTAACGTTGTTGCTTTTACTTAGACCTGGACTTAATTATTAAATAAGCTAATTGACTGATTGCAGATTTAAGAAGTGTAAAAGTAATTAATAGACTAATCGCTAGTTTGTCAACAATGTGTTAGAGTACCAGTAAAGTTCAAGTATTGATACTTCATTGATAGGTAATATTGATTATTGTCCTAAGTCCTGGCTCTTTTAAAACTAATTAATCGTTTCAAGATGTCTTATGGACCAAGTAAACCATCACCATTACAGGAAGGTAAGGCATTCTGTTATTATATTTTAAAGTCTCTAATAAGTTACAGTAATAATAGTAGTATTAGAAACTAGAAGAATCAATTTCAAATAGATCAAATTTTTAAATTTTAAATTTATCTTATTTGATTTAATTTACGTATCTAAATAATTCAAATCACTAACATTGTTTAAAAGAATTCCAGCATAAAGCAACTAAACTGGCATACTATTTAATATACGAATAAAGATTATTATGTTTTATATTTGATCTTTAGAACTTAAAATAGTTTAATTTGTATGTTATATATAAGATCTTACGAACTTTTAGGAAAATAGGGTAATCTCGCTTATGAGGCTAAATAAATAATATTTGTTGATAATCTTTGTTTTGGCTTCACTTTATTCTTGTCTTGTCTTATCTATACAGACGCTACTTCTTTGCAGGAGATTATTGCATCCACAGACCATGCCGGTCTGTTGGCAAGTGATGCAGCGTTCACAGGCCACGGCTATGAGGGTTCCACGTATTACCCAGCCGCCTTTGTTTCCCTAACTAGTGTTAGGTACCCATTTGGAGCTGGGTGGACTCAAAGACAGCCTTCGCCCCGGGTACAAACCCCAGCCTTCACAAGAATTTGAACCCATGACCATCGGTATGCCAGCCGAGGGCGCATGCCACTTGACCACTGTACCCCTTACTTGACAAAAAAACATACCATCTAAAAAATATCTTAGACATACTATAACTATTTAATTTAGCATTCTAGAGACATTTTCCTTTTCTTACTTAAAATGTCATTTTGTGTGTTTTTCAAAGATCCCCAGTCCTGCCTTATAATTGGTGCTGGATCAAGAGGTAGTGGATATGCCGTCTACTCTAAACTTTATCCACAGGAGATGAAGGTAACTAGTGATGATAAAAGGAATTCTCATGGCAAACATGCTCCAAACACTCAACACTTTAGAACTAATTCATTGATGTTTTTACCTTACTGAACCCCAAAATTATGGCAGTTGTAGTTTTACACATCCTTTTACTTATCAGATTAATAATAATGAGGTCTGACCTAAAGTATAGTATTCACATGTTATTCTATTATAGGTCAGCTTTGAATCACTTTGATTATTCATATATTTCATAAATGAGGCCTTAATGACTATTACAACCCTAGAATTTGAAAGTTGAGTAAGGTGTACAATTCAACAAAATGATTTTAGAAACACTTTTTAGTAACACTACTAAATATTTATTGAAAAAGGCTACTTGTCATGTCTATCAGTGAAAGTTTTCTTAAAATCATGCCCTAATTATAATGGAAAAAATGGCAAAATTGTTGGCCAAATAACAGCCATCAAAAATGTTCTAAATGTTGGACAGAATGGGGTTTCTTGGAAGGCGATTTTGTTATCTACAGTCTGACCTCGCTAAGTTGAACTCAAAGGGACCTGAAAAAAAATTCGGCTTTGGAGTTTTCGAGTTAGGGAAAATGGCTTATTACGCGCAGATTAATCAAGGACAATGTTGATCAGCCATCCCGACAAGAAAGCTTGACAGGAAAGAGAGGCGGTGTCTAATGTTTCATATGAAAGGAAGTCAACTTGGCTTTGACATACCGACACCACTGAGAGAACTCTTCTCCTCCCAATCCCCACACTTTACTCCCTCCACAGTGAGATTTTTCTTTTTATAAATAGTCACAGCATGCAGCAAAGGGACGCGGAGTAGTTACCCTTCTTCCAGCCACTCCTTTTTCTTGTCTAGGTCATTTTTGGTCTCAAAATAGATGTTTACGGACATGGCTCTACTTAACATGTGTTCTGAAATGTTGCCCCAGAATAATAACCCAAACGCCTTGGAAAGTTCGACCAAGGGGGATAGGAAACCATAAAATCTTGGAGTTCAGGAGATTTAAAATACATAAGTCTTATGGAATTTGGCTGGGACCTAACAATTAATTTGATATAGGGAGGTTTTCCACTTAGGGAAGTTCGACTTAGCAAGGTCCGACTGTATTATCTTAGAAATCTCACATGCTTCAATTATATTTAGTATTCCAGAAGGAGGTAATAAATAAATTAATCAGTTATTGGGGTAAATTAATAATAGATGAAAAATAATACATGTATTAGAATACTTTTTTTTAATGAATACTTTATCCAATGTCTTCATGTGGTTCAATGAAGGAACAGGTTGCTACTCTTGTTTCTTTTACTCATCAATAACTCTTATATGATTTAAAAATGAGTTACTAGCATGTTTAATTGGCTCCTCAATCAATAAAAAATAAGCAGAACCCTTGTTTTAAATCTACAGCAAAACAAAAAATTAAAGACACAATTTTACAGAACAATTTCAAAATTTATGATCTTAACATGATAGGGATGACATGAATGAAACATTTTTTGTTTGTTTATCAATTTTCTTTTCAAAAATGACATGAACAAAACTGATACCCAATGGTCTAGTGACATGAACAAAACTGATACCCAATGGTCTAGTGACATGAACACTACTGATACCCAATGATCTAGTGACATGAAAAATACTGATACCCAATGGTCTAGTGACATGAACAAAACTGATACCAAATGGTCTAGTGACATGAACAAAACTGATACCCAATGGTCTAGTGACATGAACAAAACTGATACCCAATGGTCTAGTGACATGAACAAAACTGATACCCAATGGTCTAGTGACATGAACAAAACTGATACCCAATGGTCTAGTGTTGTTGTTTTTACATCATGTAAAAATAAAAATAAAATAAAATGCAACCTGATTCAAAACAGGTGGTGGGTGTAGCAGAACCAAACCAAATCAGACGGGAGCGACTTATCCAGGCATATAATTTACATGATGATCAAATCTTCACAGGTATGATCAAATCTTTTCAGGCAATGATAAAACTCACAAAATTTTATTTTAATTTGCTAATTCTTCAAATAAAAAAAATTACTACCCTTTAATTCAGGTTGAAATGTTCCTGTTAAAGATTTGTTTTATTTCATGACTTATAAGATGCTATTTACTCAGCATTGTAGTAAAATGTTAGGCCATCTGTCAGAATCAGATTTTAATTTGTATAGTGATAGACATGCTGGTTAAATCACCCCATCTGAGTTGTTTCTTCCATTAGATTGGAGAGATGCTGCAAAGAGTGAGAAGTTTGCAGATTTTGTCATCATTGCAACTGTGGATCAGGACCATAAAGTAAAAGCTTTCTATTTGTTAGGAATTTTTATAACTACTTTCCATTTTAGAGAATAAAAAATGTGCAATGTTATTGTAAATTTTACTTATTGATGACACATCTTTAAAAAAAATTTGAAACCAATTTATTAAATAAATACATGATGCCCAAAAATTTCCCGGATTTTAATAAAATATTTATTCCTGGAAAAGTCCTTAAATTTAAAAATGACTCCTTTAATTTCCTGAAATGATTTTTTGCCAAGACGAAGTGAACAAATTTATGGGGATCATAGTTGTGTTATCTCTCCTCACTATGAGATATCATTAGGGAGTTGTCTTCTTAAAGTGTCCTTTAATGTTAAATTTGGCCCTTTGATTTCTGCAACAATAACTTGAATTTTCATGTTTATCTTATCTGTTACAGAAGATTATTGCTTCTATACAGAAGATTATTGCGTCCTACGATTATGTTTATTATTGGCCTTATGAAAACAATAATTATTCGCTTACATATTTTGAACATTTTTCTTTAATAGGAACCTGCTGTTGCATTTGCCAGGCTTGGGTATCACATTCTGCTGGAGAAACCAATGGCTGTATGCATTTATCTTCATTAATTTTGCCTAAAATATTACTACACTTTTCATCTTTCTAATAATGTGAATTATTTTTTTAAATTTAGAATGGGATTGAAAAATTGAAAATTTTCTGATCCTAATTATTTTTCACAAACATATTAAAAATATAAGTGTAAGGGAAACCAAAATGTTTGTTATCAATTACTGTAAAGTGATTACGAACTTGGAAAAGACTATTTAGTAATAAAATGTCCAAAACTTAAAGCTAATGACAGAAATGACAGAAGTTTTTCCTTTTTTGATGAATTGTTCAACAAGTTGAACTATGAGCTATTTCTTCATAAATTGATTAATCTCTGGATTTGTTCATCAGGTCACAGAAAAAGATTGTCGAGAAATTGTGGATGTTTGCAAAGAGAGTAATGTGAAATTGGCTGTTTGCCATGTACTACGCTACACAGCATGGGTGACCAAGGTCAAGGACATCATAACATCTGGTCAGATAGGAGATGTGGTCAGCATACGACACACAGAGCCAGTGAGTGATTGGGGTTGTGCATAGAGCCAGTGAGTGATTGGGGGTGTACATAGAGCCAGTAATTGATTGGGGTGTACATAGAGCCAGTAAGTGATTGGGGGTGTACATAGAGCCAGTAAGTGATTGGGGATGTACATAGAGTCAGTAAGTGATTGGGGGTGTACATAGAGCCAGTAAGTGATTGGGGGTGTACATAGAGTCAGTAAGTGATTGGGGGTGTACATAGAGTCAGTAAGTGATTGGGGTGTACATAGAGTCAGTAAGTGATTGGGGGTGTACATAGAGTCAGTAAGTGATTGGGGGTGTACATAGAGTCAGTAAGTGATTGGGGTGTACATAGAGCCAGTGAGTGATTGGGGGTGTACATAGTACATAGAGCCAGTGAGTGATTGGGGGTTGTACATAGAGCCAGTGAGTGATTGGGTGTGTACATAGAGCCAGTGATTGATTGGATGTGTACATAGAGCCAGTAAGTGATTGGGGGTGTACATAGAGCCAGTGATTGATTGGGGTATACATAGAGCCAGTGAGTGATTGGGGGTGTACATAGAGCCACTAATTGATTGGGGTGTACATAGAGCCAGTGAGTGATTGGGGGTGTACATAGTACATAGAGCCAGTGAGTGATTGGGGGTTGTACATAGAGCCAGTGAGTGATTGGGGGTGTACATAGAGCCAGTAAGTGATTGGAGGTGTACATAGAGCCAGTAAGTGATTGGGGGTGTACATAGAGTCAGTAAGTGATTGGGGGTGTACATAGAGTCAGGAGGTGATTGGGGGTGTACATAGAGTCAGTGAGTGATTGGGGGTGTACATAGAGTCAGTGAGTGATTGGGGGTGTACATAGAGCCAGTGAGTGATAGGGGGTGTACAAAGAGCCAGTAATTGATTGGGGGTGTACATAGAGCCAGTAAGTGATTGGGGGTGTACATAGAGTCAGTAAGTGATTGGGGGTGTACATAGAGTCAGTGAGTGATTGGGGGTGTACATAGAGTCAGTGAGTGATTGGGGGTGTACATAGAGCCAGTGAGTGATTGGGGGTGTACATAGAGCCAGTAAGTGATTGGGGGTGTACATAGAGTCAGTAAGTGATTGGGGGTGTACATAGAGCCAGTGAGTGATTGGGGGTGTTCATAGAGCCAGTAAGTGATTGGGGGTGTACATAGAGCCAGTAAGTGATTGGGGATGTACATAGAGCCAGTAAGTGATTGGGGGTGTACATAGAGCCAGTAAGTGATTTGGGGTGTACATAGAGCCAGTAAGTGATTGGGGGTGTACATATAGCCAGTCAGTGATTGGGGGTGTACATAGAGCCAGTAGGTGATTGGGGTGTACATAGAGCCAGTGAGTGATTGGGTGTGTACATAGAGCCAGTAAGTGATTGGGGGTGTACACAGAGTCAGTGAGTGATTTGGGGTGTACATAGAGCCAGTTAGTGATTGGGGGTGTACATAGAGCCAGTGAGTGATTGGGTGTGTACATAGAGCCAGTTAGTGATTGGGGGTGTACATAGAGCCAGTGAGTGTTTGGGTGTGTACATAAAGCCAGTAAGTGATTGGGGGCGTACATAGAGCCAGTAAGTGATTGGGGGTGTACATAGAGCCAGTGAGTGATTGGGTGTGTACATAGAGCCAGTAAGTGATTGGGGGTGTACATAGAGCCAGTAAGTGATTGGGGGTGTACATAGAGCCAGTAAGTGATTGGGGTGTACATAGAGCCAGTGAGTGATTGGGGGTGTACATAGAGCCAGTGAGTGATTGGGGGTGTACATAGAGCCAGTGAGTGATTGGGGGTGTACATAGAGCCAGTGAGTGATTGGGGGTGTACATAGAGCCAGTAAGTGATTGGGGGTGTACATAGAGCCAGTGAGTGATTGGGGATGTACATAGAGCCAGTGAGTGATAGGGGATGTACATAGAGCCAGTGAGTGATAGGGGGTGTACATAGAGCCAGTGAGTGATAGGGGGTGTACATAGAGCCCGTGAGTGATAGGGGGTGTACATAGAGCCAGTGAGTGATAGGCGGTGTACATAGAGCCAGTGAGTGATAGGGGGTGTACATAGAGCCAGTGAGTGATAGGGGGTGTACATAGAGCCAGTGAGTGATAGGGGGTGTACATAGAGCCAGTGAGTGATAGGGGGTGTACATGTTTCAGCATATTCATATCACTTCATGCTTTGTTTAATTATGATATCAATGTATTTGCATTGAACGCCTTTCTTTCACTGGTTTTGTTATGTTATGTGATGAGTTGTCAGCCCAGTCCCAAGCTGAGGTGCATGCTATCAAAGTTCCCATATTATTACTTGTGTTATTAATATGAACATTCTATCAAAGTTCCCATATTATTACTTGTGTTATTAATATGAACATGCTATCAAAGTTCCCATATTATTACTTGTGTTATTAATATGAACATTCTATCAAAGTTCCCATATTATTACTTGTGTTATTAATATGAACATTCTATCAAAGTTCCCATATTATTACTTGTGTTATTAATATGAACATTCTATCAAAGTTCCCATATTATTACTTGTGTTATTAATATGAACATGCTATCAAAGTTCCCATATTATTACTTGTGTTATTAATATGAACATTCTATCAAAGTTCCCATATTATTACTTGTGTTATTAATATGAACATTCTATCAAAGTTCCCATATTATTACTTGTGTTATTAATATGAACATTAAGATCAACATTGACACCTGTAAAGTAAATGTTCATTTCTAAACAAATTTTCCAGTAAAGTTCATTCTTCTTAGATAAAAAAAAATCACATTTAGGGCATTCAATTCATTACACAATCACATTTAGGACATTCAATTCAATACACAATCACCTTTAGGACATTCAATTCAATACACAATCACCTTTAGGACATTCAATTCAATACACAATCACATTTAGGGCATTCAATTCAATACACAATCACCTTTAGGACATTCAATTCAATACACAATCACATTTAGGGCATTCAATTCAATACACAATCACATTTAGGACATTCAATTCAATACACAATCACATTTAGGACATTCAATTCAATACACAATCACATTTAGGGACATTCAATTCAATACACAATCACATTTAGGACATTCAATTCAATACACAATCACATTTAGGACATTCAATTCATTACACAATCACATTTAGGACATTCAATTCATTACACAATCACATTTAGGACATTCAATTCAATACACAATCACATTTAGGACATTCAATTCAATTACACAATCACATTTCAGGACATTCAATTCAATACACAATCACATTTCAGGACATTCAATTCAATCACATTTCAGACATTCAATCACAATCACATTTAGGGACATTCAATTCATTACACAATCACATTTCATGACATTCATTTCATTACACAATCACATTTAGGGCATTCAATTCAATACACAATCACATTTAGGACATTCAATTCAATACACAATCACATTTAGGGCATTCAATTCAATACACAATCACATTTAGGACATTCAATTCAATACACAATCACATTTAGGACATTCAATTCAATACACAATCACATTCAGGACATTCAATTCAATACACAATCACATTTAGGACATTCATTTCAGTACACAATCACATTTCATGACATTCAATTCATTACACAATCACATTTCATGACATTCAATTCAATACACAATCACATTTAGGGCATTCATTTCATTACACAATCACATTTCATGACATTCATTTCATTACACAATCACATTTAGGGCAATCATTTCATTACACAATCACATTTCATGACATTCAATTCAATCCACAATCCCATTTCATGACATTCATTTCATTATATAATCACATTTCAGGACATTCAATTCATTACACAATCACATTTAGGGCATTCAATTCATTACACAATCACATTTCATGACATTCAATTCATTACACAATCACATTTAGGACATTCAATTCATTACACAATCACATTTAGGGCATTCAATTCATTACACAATCACATTTATGACATTCAATTCATTACACAATCACATTTAGGGCATTCAATTCATTACACAATCACATTTAGGACATTCAATTCATTACACAATCACATTTAGGACATTCAATTCATTACACAATCACATTTAGGGCATTCAATTCATTACACAATCACATTTCATGACATTCAATTCAATACACAATCACATTTAGGGCATTCAATTCATTACACAATCACATTTCAGGACATTCAATTCATTACACAATCACATTTCATGACATTCAATTCAATACACAATCACATTTAGGGCATTCAATTCATTACACAATCACATTTCATGACATTCAATTCATTACACAATCACATTTCAGGACATTCAATTCTTTACACAATCACATTTCATGACATTCAATTCATTACACAATCACATTTAGGGCATTCAATTCATTACACAATCTCATTTCAGGACATCCAATTCATTACACAATCACATTTAGGGCATTCAATTCATTACACAATCTCATTTCAGGACATCCAATTCATTACACAATCACATTTAGGGCATTCAATTCATTACACAATCGCATTTCAGGATATTCAATTTATTACACAATCACATTTAGGACATTCAATTCATTACACAATCAGATGTGGAAAAATGTTCTGTGATGCTTAGAACTAGGTTTGAATTTGTACAAATTAATTATAATTAAACTAAAATAAGTTTTGCAAGTTTTAATCACTTTACAACCATTGTACAAATATCTCTGCCTTCAATATTGTGTTATTTTAAATTAAATTCCAAATATTCTCTTCATCTGCCTATACAATGTTTGCATCCACATAGCCTTCATGTTTATGTGTGTGGCTAATTTTGTGTCAAATTGTTTGTCACAAGTTAAAATAAATGGTTTTAAACATTTCATACATGATTGACCCACCAGTTAAAATAAAAAATGTCATCCTCTATACTTTCACCATCCATCAATAAAAATGAAAGATGTCATACATTTCAACTACACCAAAGAAGCACCAATTTAAAAATCATGACCCCAGAGTAATTTCTAAACTATTCTTAGGAATTCATGTTCATAACGCTTCAGTTGTTTGAAGGTTAGCAGCTCACATCGCTCATCAATGTTGGCAACTTCCCAATTTATTTCCAGATAGGATTCTGGCATTTTGCTCACTCTTTTGTGCGTGGAAATTGGCGAAATGAAAAGACGAGCACATTCTGCCTTATGTCCAAATGTTGCCATGATGTCGACCTTATTAATTACTGGATGTCTCCTCAAAAATGTGTTAGTGTGTCATCATTTGGTCAACTGACTCATTTTACACCAACAGAGAAGGTAATGCTAATCTTAGTTGATTCACTGACTTGATTCATTTTGACACCCACATACAAGGGGAACAAAATTGTTTAACAAAATATTGACATGAATGTTTGCATAGAATTCATGCGTAAATACTTTATTGTACTGACAAGCCGTTTCTGCTCAATTCCTCGTTCTCCATTATGTTTGTTACTCCTGCCTGAGAATAAGCCATCTGCAAGAAGTTTTCAATCTTAGTTTTGTACTTTCCCATTTCTTCTAAGTGTATCCCATACATTGCATTTCTGCAAATCTTCTTGTCTTCTTTTGTTTGTTTCCTGTGGATTCATGTTTTTAAGCTACTACCTTCTATTTCTAAGTAGCGAATAGTTTAATACAATGTAAACATTAATTGAAGAGATAAATCAGATTCGCATTGATCTTAATCAAAAGTAATTTACATTTTTTAGGCTCCATTTATTTCAATGCAGACTTTTTTTTTCATTTTAGAGAACATATTTCCAAATTTGTTGAAAATCATTAGTAGTCTATTTTTAAAAATAAATATCTTGTAATTTACACAAAGTTTTAAATAACGGCTGCACTGAGTGTGGTAGGCCTGAAGAGATGAACAGACCCAGTCTACCATGCTTAACAAAGGAAATATTTTTTTTTACACATTGATGTAATTATAGACGCCATTCCCTGTCTATTTCAGCCTGTAGGTGCCAATAGATAAGATGTCCTTCCCTGTCTATTTCAGCCTGTAGGTGCCAATAGATAAGATGTCCTTCCCTGTCTATTTCAGCCTGTAGGTGCCAATAGATAAGATGTCCTTCCCTGTCTATTTCAGCCTGTAGGTGCCAATAGATAAGATGTCCTTCCCTGTCTATTTCAGCCTGTAGGTGCCAATAGATAAGATGTCCTTCCCTGTCTATTTCAGCCTGTAGGTGCCAATAGATAAGATGTCCTTCCCTGTCTATTTCAGCCTGTAGGTGCTAGCTCAAGATGCTTGGACTGCCCTGTGGAGTCAACTTGTCCGTATTCAGCAAAGAAACTTTATCTCACAAGAGTCAAAGAGGTTTGTTCTATGTCCAATAAAATCTGGGAAAAGTCTGGTCACCGATCGCTTGACCGAGCTCAGCATGACACGTAAAATGTAAACAAAAGCACGCCGGTACTTCGATGGGTCGCGTCAACTCAAACTCTCACGTGGAAAAAAAACAATAACAAACAGTGAATTTGAATTACATACGTTATATAAGGATAAACTAAAAATGCATTAATTTAATTACGGTACATTCGATCGATCTGAAATTATGATACGATGCATTGTTAGGTGAGACGGGTCCGTGTGCCAAGTTCAGCTCGATCAGATCACGGAAAGTGGGTCATTTTTTACTTTTGTTTTTCCGCCCGCCCAAGACAGAGAGACAGACAGAGAGAGATGACGACAGAGAGATAGAGACGGCCGTGAAGTTAATATAAGGATTTAAAAAATATGTCTCTGACCCTATTAAATATTAAAATCTATTTAGTTAATTTATAAGAAATCTGTATAATTTTTAACTTTAAAACTTGAATAACTCAAAACTACAAAAATGTGACATAGCAGTTTCTTCCCTTGAGCTCTTCATTTGTTTTGTGGTAAAATTAATTAGAATTGGTGTTTTTAATTTTTTTTTAAAGTGCTTAAAGAGGCATAAAACATGTCAACATTTATTTTATTTGGATAGAGTTGAGTTTAAGTATATGTATGTAAGATTATTAGGGCTGGTACTGATGTTTTTAAAAATTTCTATTAATCGGGGAACAATTTAATTGATTAATTTCAATTAATTATAACCCATATAAAGATCCAACTACAGTGCGACCCTGTTAAGTCGCTGTAATTTCATGTCTCCAAAATTTGTTCTGCTATGTAAGAAATAAGGAAGAAAAACAATGACAGTAAAAAGGAATAATTGCTAAGTAGCTGTTTAATAAAGAAATAACCTTTAAAATGAATATAAATATTAAAAAAAACAGTAATTAAGGATTTAAAAAAGTTATATGAATTCTTGTAATGAACATTCGGCTTACTATAAAGCATCAGTTATAAACAATTACTGATTTTTCTGTAATTTTTGTAATTAAAGTTCTTTTAATATATTGGATTAAAACAAGTGTACCAGGATATGTATTGATATATATAATACGTGAGTATAAACTTAATTTAATTTTAAATAAATGTTATAGGGAAGAAAACACGTTTGATTTGCATCCTTTACTATGGCTCAACAAGTTACTTGTAATCTGTACTGAGTGATGATAAATCGCGATTCACCTAAGTCCAGATTACATAAATATAGACCCGAACGACCGAGGCTTAACGGGGTGTATTTGTATTTGTATTTGATCTGCAACAATCCATGACTTAGAGTTGTCCACAAAAATGTTGTAAATTCAAACTGTAGCACTGAACTGACGTTAGTGATTGGATCAAACTTATACAGTATACTGACTGTCAGTCACTTTATAGTAAGCAAGTGGGCATCACTTTAGCCAGTCACGCAGACAAACCAGAGCGTTTACATTTTCTGGAAGCAGACATCGCATTTTATAGAACAGGGGTGGCCAGATCTGTAGTAACTGAGAGCCATTTTATTAATATTCAAAAATTTTGAGAGCCACATTGAGACATTATCACTCACGTCACCAATGTTCCATTTAAGCTGCGCAGATATCTAACCAACGCCGCGCATCAGTTTGAATTACTGCGCAGCAAAATTTTTTAAAATATTGCACACAAGATGGATGTTGTACAACTTTGCACACATGTTTTTTTTACTTTGTACACAGACCAGCGAACCTTCTTTACCAATAAATGCAAAATCCTCTTCCCATTCTGGCAGAAAGTTTCTATTTTAATCTTTATATTTTCGTTTCCTGCAACTTTTTGCCATATTTTGTGGATTGTATCGAAACGGAAACAAGAAATTTAACAGTTTACATAACCAACCACTTACAAACCAATCGCTCCCGTCAACTTTTAAAATTTAAAAAAGCCCAAAATTTTTTCAACACTTTGTTTCTGTCCAGATTTTTTTTTAAACGTTCATTTATTTTTGTTATTGCAGCGAAAATCTTTGAATGACTGAAAATTATTTTTGTCAAAACCCAATAATAGATTACATGTATGTGTTTTTTAAGTATGGTTTTGGGGGGGGGGTAGATAAACAACATTGGCTTATCTGTCTCAAACTGTAACTAAAAAATATGGTGTATTTCAAAGCAAAGTTAGTGTCTTGTCATATATTAAAAGCAGGGGTGTTATTATTAATAACACACATTACCAACCCCTTTTAGTTCTCTGGGGTGTCGTCGTGTTTTCCTTGATTCGTTCAAAGAAACTAAATGTTTTAGTGTTAATAGATTTGTGTTTCATGTTCAGGGAAAAAGGTGTATCAAAATACTTTGTATTTTGTCCGGACCGTATTTTATTTCCCGTTGACAGATATTTCTTCTTAAGCCTTTTCCTGTTAAACGTATTTTGCAGCATATCATATTTTCAAACGAACATTTTTAATTTGATCAATTGTTCGCAAGCCGCAAAGTGAACACAGAAGAGCCGCAGTTTGGCCACCGTTGTTATAGATGATGTATCCTGAAGAACTGAACAGAGGTTGCCGGTACACAAAGACTTGTTTGCACAAAACTGCTTTAGATAGGAAAATGATGGTTATTGAGTTTCCACCACATGAGAGGATCCTCTATTTCTTGAATGGACGTTTCTTTTTTGTACCGGTCAGCTCGGCCTGTGTATCACGTCATCTCGGCCTGTGTACCGCGTCAGCTCGGCCTGTTCACCTTATACTGCATCTGATTCGTGTGATTTAATTGCCATCCACAGTTAGCTTAAAAATAATATGTTTGCTCAACTTTGCACTTAAATGCTTAACTTTAACTGTGCTTTCATTAGTCGTCATTTTTGTTTACGTATGCACGTCTAAATAAATAATAATAATAATACGAAGGAAAAGTATGTAAGTAGCAAAAAATATAAATCATTAATAAATTGAAAAAAAATATTAGAAATATTTTCTAAAATTTTAATTTAATTTTAATCAATCAAATTAATTGTAATCGATTAAAATTTTTAAAGATTAATCAATTAATTGATAGTTAATTTCCGCAGCCCTAAAGATTATCTCCTAAGTCTTTTCTCAGTGTACAACTATGGGCAGTAACAGTTGGCGTGCATCTATCTATGTGTTTGTGAGCTGGGGTAAGGGGGGTAATTCAGCTAAATATTTTCCTCTAAGATCTTTCAGTCTGAGTTGTGTGCTGCTTTGGTTCTAATTTGTTTACAATGCAACACAACAATGTGCTATACAAAAAATATAAATTAAAAGACAACTTAATACAGGGTCACACGGGATGGCCAGTCAGTGTGGTCAGTGATGTACCTGATATAGAGAATGTCACAGAAGCTCTACGTACAGGGCCCTACGGCAAATGTGTGTACGATACAGACAACGACGTAGTATCTCACCAGGTAAGCTCTATTTAATCCTGCACTTTTGTCAGGCAGACAACAATTTGGGAATTAAGCAGAATGTTTTGAACATAAAATATTTGTTTGATTTACAATCAATGTCATTGTTAGATTTAATGTACTTTCAATTTATTTTCAACTTTACATCTAAAATAGTTCTGTACTTTTGAAACTTTAGAATTTCAATAGCATAGCTGCTCACAACTGCTTTGGGAAGTTAATTTGTCTAGATACGAAGATAGTTATAATAATAATGGTG
Organism: Ampullaceana balthica; assembly: GCA_944989445.1. NCBI lineage: Eukaryota > Metazoa > Mollusca > Gastropoda > Lymnaeidae > Ampullaceana > Ampullaceana balthica. Next base: position 154,965 of record CALYLW010001381.1, on the reverse strand, counting down.
GAAAATGGAAAACATGTTTTATAAATCTCTCGGCGACATTATTTAGTGGCAAATTATAAATAAAATACAGAAAATTATGTTGGTTAATAATGCGAGCTGCCGGATTTATTACTGGAGAATAATCAAAACTGACAAGAATAACACCTTTAGTTAAATCATTAAAACTTGAAACCCCAGAGGATAGAAGAAAAAAGAGCAAAGTAGTAATAATGCATAAGGCAAATCACAACAAATCACGGTCTCCAAACTCAGTTCAGCTCAAACAATGTCATCATAACAAACACTTCATCACACAAACACGTCATCACAACAAACACGTCTCTTATAGACTACACATAAACCATGGATAAGAGTAGGGTGCAATATTCTCCTGTATAGAAGGAGTGTCTCTAATATTCTCCTGTATAGAAGGAGTGTCTCTAATATTCTCCTGTATAGAAGGAGTGTCTCTAATATTCTCCTGTATAGAAGGAGTGTCTCTAATATTCTCCTGTATAGAAGGAGTGTCTCTAATATTCTCCTGTATAGAAGGAGTGTCTCTAATATTCTCCTGTATAGAAGGAGTGTCTCTAATATTCTCCTGTATAGAAGGAGTGTCTCTAATATTCTCCTGTATAGAAGGAGTGTCTCTAATATTCTCCTGTATAGAAGGAGTGTCTCTAATATTCTCCTGTATAGAAGGAGTGTCTCTAATATTCTCCTGTATAGAAGGAGTGTCTCTAATATTCTCCTGTATAGAAGGAGTGTCTCTAATATTCTCCTGTATAGAAGGAGTGTCTCTAATATTCTCCTGTATAGAAGGAGTGTCTCTAATATTCTCCTGTATAGAAGGAGTGTCTCTAATATTCTCCTGTATAGAAGGAGTGTCTCTAATATTCTCCTGTATAGAAGGAGTGTCTCTAATATTCTCCTGTATAGAAGGAGTGTCTCTAATATTCTCCTGTATAGAAGGAGTGTCTCTAATATTCTCCTGTATAGAAGGAGTGTCTCTAATATTCTCCTGTATAGAAGGAGTGTCTCTAATATTCTCCTGTATAGAAGGAGTGTCTCTAATATTCTCCTGTATAGAAGGAGTGTCTCTAATATTCTCCTGTATAGAAGGAGTGTCTCTAATATTCTCCTGTATAGAAGGAGTGTCTCTAATATTCTCCTGTATAGAAGGAGTGTCTCTAATATTCTCCTGTATAGAAGGAGTGTCTCTAATATTCTCCTGTATAGAAGGAGTGTCTCTAATATTCTCCTGTATAGAAGGAGTGTCTCTAATATTCTCCTGTATAGAAGGAGTGTCTCTAATATTCTCCTGTATAGAAGGAGTGTCTCTAATATTCTCCTGTATAGAAGGAGTGTCTCTAATATTCTCCTGTATAGAAGGAGTGTCTCTAATATTCTCCTGTATAGAAGGAGTGTCTCTAATATTCTCCTGTATAGAAGGAGTGTCTCTAATATTCTCCTGTATAGAAGGAGTGTCTCTAATATTCTCCTGTATAGAAGGAGTGTCTCTAATATTCTCCTGTATAGAAGGAGTGTCTCTAATATTCTCCTGTATAGAGAGTGCTCAATCTCCTGTATAGAAGGAGTGTCTCTAATATTCTCCTGTATAGAAGGAGTGTCTCTAATATTCTCCTGTATAGAAGGAGTGTCTCTAATATTCTCCTGTATAGAAGGAGTGTCTCTAATATTCTCCTGTATAGAAGGAGTGTCTCTAATATTCTCCTGTATAGAAGGAGTGTCTCTAATATTCTCCTGTATAGGAGTGTCTCTAATATTCTCCTGTATAGAAGGAGTGTCTCTAATATTCTTCTGTATAGAAGGAGTGTCTCTAATATTCTCCTGTATAGAAGGAGTGTCTCTAATATTCTCCTGTATAGAAGGAGTGTCTCTAATATTCTCCTGTATAGAAGGAGTGTCTCTAATATTCTCCTGTATAGGAGTGTCTCTAATATTCTCCTGTATAGAAGGAGTGTCTCTAATATTCTTCTGTATAGAAGGAGTGTCTCTAATATTCTCCTGTATAGAAGGAGTGTCTCTAATATTCTCCTGTATAGAAGGAGTGTCTCTAATATTCTCCTGTATAGAAGGAGTGTCTCTAATATTCTCCTGTATAGGAGTGTCTCTAATATTCTCCTGTATAGAAGGAGTGTCTCTAACATATTTTTTATGAGATAGCATAAAATAATAAATTATTTCATAAAAGCTACTTTAAATTTTTTTTATCTACGTTATTTCTTTTTTTAAATAGAAACATAAATATATTTTAAATACGTTATTAAAAGCAATGGACCTCATTAATTTTATTCATTTCATTTCATTTTTTAGCTAATATATTTTATAATAACATTTTATGGATATCAGTATTTAAGTGTAAGGGAGAGAATTATCTTATATAACAATTCTAATCAAGGGGGAACAAAGTAAGCTAGTTTGAACAAAGTAAGCTAGTTTGAACAAAGTAAGCTAGTTTGAACAAAGTAAGCTAGTTTGAACAAAGTAAGCTAGTTTGAACAAAGTAAGCTAGTTTGAACAAAGTAAGCTAGTTTGAACAAAGTAAGCTAGTTTGAACAAAGTAAGCTAGTTTGAACAAAGTAAGCTAGTTTGAACAAAGTAAGCTAGTTTGAACAAAGTAAGCTAGTTTGAACAAAGTAAGCTAGTTTGAACAAAGTAAGCTAGTTTGAACAAAGTAAGCTAGTTTGAACAAAGTAAGCTAGTTTGAACAAAGTAAGCTAGTTTGAACAAAGTAAGCTAGTTTGAACAAAGTAAGCTAGTTTGAACAAAGTAAGCTAGTTTGAACAAAGTAAGCTAGTTTGAACAAAGTAAGCTAGTTTGAACAAAGTAAGCTAGTTTGAACAAAGTAAGCTAGTTTGAACAAAGTAAGCTAGTTTGAACAAAGTAAGCTAGTTTGAACAAAGTAAGCTAGTTTGAACAAAGTAAGCTAGTTTGAACAAAGTAAGCTAGTTTGAACAAAGTAAGCTAGTTTGAACAAAGTAAGCTAGTTTGAACAAAGTAAGCTAGTTTGAACAAAGTAAGCTAGTTTGAACAAAGTAAGCTAGTTTGAACAAAGTAAGCTAGTTTGAACAAAGTAAGCTAGTTTGAACAAAGTAAGCTAGTTTGAACAAAGTAAGCTAGTTTGAACAAAGTAAGCTAGTTTGAACAAAGTAAGCTAGTTTGAACAAAGTAAGCTAGTTTGAACAAAGTAAGCTAGTTTGAACAAAGTAAGCTAGTTTGAACAAAGTAAGCTAGTTTGAACAAAGTAAGCTAGTTTGAACAAAGTAAGCTAGTTTGAACAAAGTAAGCTAGTTTGAACAAAGTAAGCTAGTTTGAACAAAGTAAGCTAGTTTGAACAAAGTAAGCTAGTTTGAACAAAGTAAGCTAGTTTGAACAAAGTAAGCTAGTTTGAACAAAGTAAGCTAGTTTGAACAAAGTAAGCTAGTTTGAACAAAGTAAGCTAGTTTGAACAAAGTAAGCTAGTTTGAACAAAGTAAGCTAGTTTGAACAAAGTAAGCTAGTTTGAACAAAGTAAGCTAGTTTGAACAAAGTAAGCTAGTTTGAACAAAGTAAGCTAGTTTGAACAAAGTAAGCTAGTTTGAACAAAGTAAGCTAGTTTGAACAAAGTAAGCTAGTTTGAACAAAGTAAGCTAGTTTGAACAAAGTAAGCTAGTTTGAACAAAGTAAGCTAGTTTGAACAAAGTAAGCTAGTTTGAACAAAGTAAGCTAGTTTGAACAAAGTAAGCTAGTTTGAACAAAGTAAGCTAGTTTGAACAAAGTAAGCTAGTTTGAACAAAGTAAGCTAGTTTGAACAAAGTAAGCTAGTTTGAACAAAGTAAGCTAGTTTGAACAAAGTAAGCTAGTTTGAACAAAGTAAGCTAGTTTGAACAAAGTAAGCTAGTTTGAACAAAGTAAGCTAGTTTGAACAAAGTAAGCTAGTTTGAACAAAGTAAGCTAGTTTGAACAAAGTAAGCTAGTTTGAACAAAGTAAGCTAGTTTGAACAAAGTAAGCTAGTTTGAACAAAGTAAGCTAGTTTGAACAAAGTAAGCTAGTTTGAACAAAGTAAGCTAGTTTGAACAAAGTAAGCTAGTTTGAACAAAGTAAGCTAGTTTGAACAAAGTAAGCTAGTTTGAACAAAGTAAGCTAGTTTGAACAAAGTAAGCTAGTTTGAACAAAGTAAGCTAGTTTGAACAAAGTAAGCTAGTTTGAACAAAGTAAGCTAGTTTGAACAAAGTAAGCTAGTTTGAACAAAGTAAGCTAGTTTGAACAAAGTAAGCTAGTTTGAACAAAGTAAGCTAGTTTGAACAAAGTAAGCTAGTTTGAACAAAGTAAGCTAGTTTGAACAAAGTAAGCTAGTTTGAACAAAGTAAGCTAGTTTGAACAAAGTAAGCTAGTTTGAACAAAGTAAGCTAGTTTGAACAAAGTAAGCTAGTTTGAACAAAGTAAGCTAGTTTGAACAAAGTAAGCTAGTTTGAACAAAGTAAGCTAGTTTGAACAAAGTAGCTAGTTTGAACAAAGTAAGCTAGTTTGAACAAAGTAAGCTAGTTTGAACAAAGTAAGCTAGTTTGAACAAAGTAAGCTAGTTTGAACAAAGTAAGCTAGTTTGAACAAAGTAAGCTAGTTTGAACAAAGTAAGCTAGTTTGAACAAAGTAAGCTAGTTTGAACAAAGTAAGCTAGTTTGAACAAAGTAAGCTAGTTTGAACAAAGTAAGCTAGTTTGAACAAAGTAAGCTAGTTTGAACAAAGTAAGCTAGTTTGAGACGCTTATTTAGAATATTTATCAACACTGATGACTTCAGTAGATGACTTCAGTTGATGACTTCAGTTGTCTTGCTTAAAATCAAATCATGAATAATTTAAATTGTCAAATTGCAACTATTCTTAATCTAGGGAGTTTTCCCAATGTAAAACTCAAATTTCAAGTTGATTATTTTTTTGAATCCCTGTTAAGTCATTTTTTGAATAGGTTGTTAACTTTTGTTTGAATAGGTTGTTAATTTTCAATTTGAAGATGGAGCCACTGTTTGTTTTAACATGGTTGCTTTCACAAAACGTCTTTGTGCCAGAGAGGTCAAGATTTACGGCACCAAAGGGGAGATAGCATTTGAGGATGGCTGGAAAGACGTCCAGGTGTTTGATTTCCTCACAGAGCAAACCAGTCAGTTCTTAATTGTCTAAATCACTTAGTTATAATATGTTCAGTTCTAGGTATCTATATTTGTTACTTAAAATATTTTAGTTCTAGGCATCGAAATTTGTTAGTTAAAATATATTCAGTTCTAGGCATCTATATTTGTTTGTTAAAATATATTCAGTTCTAGGCATCTATATTTGTTAGTTAAAATATGTTCAGTTCTTAATCATCCACATTCTTTGTACATTTTTATTATTAATTTTAGCTAATTATGTTGATGACCCCCCCTGCAAGCTTCTAGATTTAGAATATATTTGACTTAAAATAACTTGGCAAACAGCTAAACATCGAAAATGACTTACCAAAAATTACAAAAACAGTTAATTATAAATCAACCTTGTCACTTTATTCTTATTGTTTCTTTTCCTCCCAGCTTATCATAACGTTACCAGTGGTTACCCTAAGGAGATGGGTGGGCACGGAGGGGCTGATTTCTACCTGATGGAAGCATTCATCAACACTTTGCGGGTGAGTAGTTACTATAGGACTTACCTCATTGGCCACAGGCAATGTTTCCTCAAAGGTTCGTTGTGCAAAAGTAAAAAAACTCGTGTGCAAAGTTGCACAGTACCCAATTTTTGTGCAATATTTTACCAAATTTACTGCGCGGTAATTCAAAACTGCTCCACGGGCTCTGTCAGATATCTGCGCAGCTTAAAGGGAATATTGGTGACACGTATTTTCGATGAGAGTATGTTACTACTGGACTTACCTCATTGGTGTCAGGTATCTTCGATGAGAGTATGTTACAGGGCTAGATATAAATAGCATGACTATGTGGGTCAGGACGGCAATATTACGATATTTTGGATAAATCCTTCTATAATAGACAAACTAGAGTCAACCAATAATGATATAAGAGCTGATGTGTTTCAATATAGTTCATCTCTGGTTCTATGTGTTTCAATATAGTTCATCTCTGGTTCTATGTGTTTCAATATAGTTCATCTCTGGTTCTATGTGTTTCAATATAGTTCATGCCTGGTTCTATGTGTTTCAATATAGTTCATCTCTGGTTCTATGTGTTTCAATATAGTTCATCTCCGGCTCGATGTGTTTCAATATAGTTCATCTCTGGTTCTATGTGTTTCAATATAGTTCATCTCTGGTTCGATGTGTTTCAATATAGGTCATCCCTGGTTCTATGTGTTTCAATATAGTTCATCCCTGGTTCTATGTGTTTCAATATAGTTCATCTCTGGTTCTATGTGTTTCAATATAGTTCATCTCTGGTTCTATGTGTTTCAATATAGTTCATCTCTGGTTCTATGTGTTTCCATATAGTTCATCTCTGGTTCTATGTGTTTCCATATAGTTCATCTCTGGTTCTATGTGTTTCCATATAGTTCATCTCTGGTTCTATGTGTTTCAATATAGTTCATCTCCGGTTCTATGTGTTTCAATATAGTTCATCTCCGGCACGATGTGTTTCCATATAGTTCATCTCTGGTTCTATGTGTTTCAATATAGTTCATCTCTGGTTCTATGTGTTTCAATATAGTTCATCTCTGGTTCTATGTGTTTCAATATAGTTCATCTCTGGTTCTATGTGTTTCAATATAGTTCATCCCTGGTTCTATGTGTTTCAATATAGTTCATCTCTGGCTCTATGTGTTTCAATATAGTTCATAGCTCTATGTCCATCTTGTCCATCAATAGTGATTGAACATTTCAATATAGTTCATCTCTGGTTCTATGTGTTTCAATATAGTTCATCTCTGGTTCTATGTGTTTCAATATAGTTCATCTCTGGTTCTATGTGTTTCAATATAGTTCATCTCTGGTTCTATATTTATAATATTTAAAAAAAAATTATTTATTAATAATGAATAATAATTTATATATTTTTTTTACGTACAAACTTCTCCCGCGTAATATTATAATTTATTTTATTAATTTATGTGGACCGGCAGACGTGAACTAAAAAATGGCTGACAGCATCAGCGCAGTTAAATTTAGAAACATAACTGGAAAGTTAAGCAAAAATTTTGTTTTTAAGCTAACTGCGGATTGCAAAGTCGAAGATGGTGAAAAAGTTTACTGTGTTCACTGCAATAAACAATTCTCTTTTAAAGGATCAAATACATCGCTGACGTACCACCTTCAGCACAAACATCCGATCAAGTATCAACACATTGTCATAAAATGTATTTCAAAATAGTCTTAATTTTCAAGGTCTGTAATACAGGGGAAATAGCTCAATAAAATTTTAAAAAGTCAATTACCTGTTTTTGGTACTTCCCTTGAAATTTTCAGCTTAATGACCTCATAAATTTCTATTTTTGGCTTTAATCAAAATTAACGATTAATTAATCGTTAATTTTTTTAAAGTTAACTATTAAATTTAAATTAATCGATAACAGCCGTACTTTTTAGTCAAATTAAGAACTTGAATGAAATCCAACCCTTTTGTACAAAGTGCCATCCAATTATTACATACATGAGATTTGTTTGTTACATTTGTGTAGGGCAAGGGGGAGATGGTGGTCACTGGGCCGCAGGAGACACTCAACAGTCATCTCCTTGTGTTTGCTGCGGAGAAAGCCAGACTGGAAAACAGAGTAGTGACGATCAATCCTGACGGTTCATTTTAAGTGGTGTTCATGAATCATGAGTTCAAGGCTGTTCATTTATTAATTATTTCGAAGCTGATGGATTAGGTCATAGTTTAAAGGTCAAACTTTTTAAAAAGCTGTTATGATTATTCTGATGAAATATGTTTTAAGTTATTTGTATGAAGTAGTTTATTCATGTAGAAAAAAAGAACTTTCCTGTTGCTTTTATTTGATCAAGTTTGTTGTTAGACTTCCTGGTCTAGAATCTGACTAACTGTCTTATCAAGTCAAATTTTTGTTCACCAAGAATATTTATTTTTAATGTATATTTTAGGATTGGGTTTAAATTTGATGAACACATATTTTTCATTTTGATTGACATTTAAATATTTATATATATATATATATATGTATAATTATATTCCAATATTTTAAAATAGTTTAAACTTTTATTTTGTCAATCATTTGTTAGCTTTCATAAAATGTTATTTTTGGCCAGCATTTATGCTTTCACAAATTGTTCACATGATTATATTCCTATATTCATATTATTTTCACATGATTATATTCCTATATTCATATTATTTTCACCTTCTAAATTGACTACAAACAAATGATTAACTAATTACTAATACAAAGCCGTAAGAAAATGTTTTACAACATGCAATTTCATTTGATGTGTTACAAAAATTTACAATATCATAACATCAAGTATTGTTGGACACAGAGTGCAGTTATAAAATTGTTGTCATGTTCACTAGCGTTTCTATAGACCAAACTCTCCTTCACACATTAGGACAATCTATCCTACACTCACATGAGGACATTCTGTCCTACACTCACATAAAGAAAGTCCTATACTCACATTAGGACAATGTGTCCTACACTCATTGGAGATCCTGTCCTACACTCACATTATGAAGTATTCCAATTGTCACGAAATGTTTAAGGATGAGGTAAAAGTTTCTTAAGATAGAGACTTGCTTGCAACCAGTTGATAGATAGAGACTTGCTTGCAACCAGTTTTACAAGTTGTTGATAGATAGAGACTTGCTTGCAACCAGTTTTACAAGTTGTTGATAGATAGAGACTTGCTTGCAACCAGTTTTTACAAGTTGTTGATAGATAGAGACTTGCTTGCAACCAGTTTTACAAGTTGTTGATAGATGAAATTTTCTGTATGTTTTATTGTTTGAATTCTTTTTTTTTCTTCTTTCTACTTAACCTAATCAATGACATGAGATGACACAAAATAGAGAAACTAGGTCAAGTTTGTCTATAATTAGAGCAATGTTGCCATTCCATTATAAAACTGTGATTAATTTCATTGTTTGTTTGAAATTTTGTTCATTATTACCCAGAGTGTTTAAACGTTTAAAATGCCATTATTTAAAAGGCCTCACCTTCTGGTAACTACTGCTCTTTGTGCAGGCGCCTATACAATGCTATACATTGATGTAAGTATTGTCCATGTTCAAGTGTCACGTGTTGAAGATGTGCTCATAAACCACCAAAATAAACTAGTCAAAAGAATTTAAAGTTGTGAACAGTTGCCATGGCTACAGTGTCCGCTTTGCCAGGCAGTCAAACACAAGGATTGACAAAGCTAATATGCCAGATAAGTTACAGGGAAATTGTGTGTATTGTTTGACTACCTTTATAAATGGCTCAGTGTTTTGTTGTAGTAAGTACCTCATGTTGATTAAACAGTTATCAGAAAATAAAAATAATTATTTATTGACTTGCGTATAAAATGACATGATATTGATGATTGATTGATTGTGGACAAGGAAAGCATTTATTAAATCTTGTAACAAATCAGATATAATTATTTAGTTGGTAATACATCACATCAAAAGGAAATGCTAGGCCAGTGCTTCTCAAGTTGAGGTGTGGATGTCATGACAAAAATAGTGAGAACCACTGATAGACTTCTAGTCTTGTAGTAAACAAAGATTGTCATGGGCCACACATAAAATTATTGGTTTTCAAATTTGAACAGTAATGATATAAACTTACTCACTTCTGATTTGTTTTACAATTTGAACATTGTATGGGTATAAACTCACATATGATTTGTTGTACAATTTGGACAGTGCCTATGTAAACATTGACCAAGAAGGTGCTGGGATGGCTGTTGGTGCAATCAAGACAAATGTTGGATGAAAAACATAATTTGTACACATAATAATAATAATACATTTTTGAAAATAAATGACAGAACAATTATAACAGAATATGTATAATTTTAATCCCCTTTCTAAAATAAAATGTATGCCTACATATTTTTGTAAATTGCTGTAAGAATTTCTAGTGTTCACCGGTGTGTCTGTTGTCCCTTAATTCCAGAGACTAAATGCCATTGTCTTAGACACAACTGATCAATGGATTTATTTGGAAGTTAACACCTTTATTGATGTTGGTAGTATTGGTAGACTAGTCATAATCTCATGTGTGTACAATGTATTGGTAGACTAGTCATAATCTCATGTGTGTACAATGTATTTTGACACAAAATTTGTAAACATATTTTAAAGAAAGTATGTGAATATAAATATCAAACTTTTCTTTGCTAAACACACTCTAGCTGACTCGGGGAAAAGTGGTGACGCTCGTGTAACTTTCCTTTGCTAAGTGATTAAGTGATAGATACAAATATTCAAGTGGGCTGGGGGGGTATTACGTCACTCCACCCGATTTGACCTAAAAAAAAATCCTATGTTATAGGAAGAAACTCCGTATTGGAATCATGAGGTGAGTAACAATTAGGATGTGGTGATTAACATTAAAGAACCATTTAGTTTACGACACTCAAGCGGAGTTTTATCAGTCACAATCTGAAGACAAATTGAAGATCCACCAGTAGCACCATGGAAGCATATGACGTGGCATATTTACGTGTGATGGCAGTGGCACGTATAAGTTCATGAGAATGATTCGATGACAGTTATATTATAGACAGCCACACTTTTGACAGCATGGCTGTGAGAATAATTATAAAGTGTATTGTATTTGATGTCATTGCTCTAATAATATGTTTCTATTGGGGACTCTTTATTTGGTGTTGGACGCAAGTGTTCTAGAGATGGGATACCTTGGAACTCTCCTATGAAATGGCAACAGAGTATTAAATGGTATTCTGTTAATTGTTTCTATTCTATCAAGAAAAACTTGGCAAGAAATGTCGTGTACACATTGCTTTAGGGGCGGGGCAGGGGATTATAGAGGATTAATGAACCTACGGCCGTTGGTTGATAGGACTCCAGTGCCGAATATTTCTACGACTGTTCCTTAAATTGAGTTTTTGATTGATGTTAATTTGGTATGGGTATCGATCATCTCTGACCATTTATTTATTATAGTATGGGGAAGACTGCACAGCTAATTTGGCGATTAGATATAGAAGACATACTTATATATAATAAACTGATCATATCTTATTACAACTATATTATAAAAACTTACACGTATTTAATCAATGTATCAAACAGTTATTAAATCAAATGGCACACACGATATAGAAGTTGTCAACATTTACAATTATCACAAAGGTTTTTAAAAATTGATAGTATGTTGACGTCAAGGCATTTTATCCCCAATCATTTTATTTTACTCTAGTCAAGAATTTTACCATTGTCACGTGACTTGAACATCACAGCCCTTAACTCTTCGACTAAAATCACATGATCAACATTCCAAGTCAAGGCTACACGAGGATATAGAAGAGTGTCACATGATACGTCTTTGTATGGCCGCATTGGTTGCTCTACGTCACCTGTCTTGTCACATTGGTTGCTCCACGTCACCTGTCTTGTCACATTGGTTGCTCTACGTCACCTGTCTTGTCACATTGGTTGCTCTACGTCACCTGTCTTGTCACATTGGTTGCTCTACTTCACTTGTCTTGTCACATTGGTTGCTCTACGTCACTTGTCTTGTCACATTGGTTGCTCTACGTCACTTGTCTTGTCACATTGGTTGCTCTACGTCACCTGTCTTGTCACATTGGTTGCTCTACGTCACCTGTCTTGTCACATTGGTTGCTCTACGTCACCTGTCTTGTCACATTGGTTGCTCTACGTCACCTGTCTTGTCACATTGGTTGCTCTACGTCACCTGTCTTGTCACATTGGTTGCTCTACGTCACCTGTCTTGTCACATTGGTTGCTCTACGTCACCTGTCTTGTCACATTGGTTGCTCTACGTCACCTGTCTTGTCACATTGGTTGGTTGCTCTACGTCACCTGTCTTGTCACATTGGTTGCTCTACGTCACCTGTCTTGTCACATTGGTTGCTCTACGTCACTTGTCTTGTCACATTGGTTGCTCTACGTCACTTGTCTTGTCACATTGGTTACTCTACGTCACCTGTCTTGTCACATTGGTTGCTCTACGTCACTTGTCTTGTCACATTGGTTGGTCTACGTCACTTGTCTTGTTTTCAAGAACATAATAACTCTGTGGGATTGGAGATATGTTGTTATTAAATGGCGGTTAAGTTTTCACAAAGACGGAACTTCAGAAAATACATCACTGTAATCACCATGCCCCTGGACTGTCACTGTAAGTGACCATGCGCCGGGACTGTCACTGTTAGTCACCATGCCCCGGGATTGTCAGTAGTCACCATGCCCCGGGACTGTCACTGTAAGTCACCATCCCCGGGACTGTCACTGTAAGTCACCATGCCCCGGAACTGTCACTGTAAGTCACCATGCCCCGGAACTGTCACTGTAAGTCACCATGCCCCGGGACTGTCACTGTAAGTCACCATGCCCCGGAACTGTCACTGTGAGTCACCATGCCCGGGACTGTCACTGTAAGTCACCATGCCCCGGGACTGTCACTGTAAGTCATCATGCCCCGGGACTGTCACTGTAAGTCATCATGCCCCGGGACTGTCACAGTAAGTCATCATGCCCCGGGGACTGTCACTGTAAGTCACCATGCCCCAGGGACTGTCACTGTAAGTCACCATGCCCCGGGACTGTCACTGTAAGTCACCATGCCCGGGACTGTCACTGTAAGTCACCATGCCACGGGACTGTCACTGTAAGTCACCATGCCCCGGGACTGTCACTGTAAGTCACCATGCCCGGGACTGTCACTGTAAGTCACCATGCCCGGGACTGTCACTGTAAGTCACCATGCCCGGGACTGTCACTGTAAGTCACCATGCCCGGGACTGTCACTGTAAGTCACCATGCCCGGGACTGTCACTGTAAGTCATCATGCCCCGGGATTGTAACAACGTTTAACAAATCGGTGAACACCTCGTTATTGTTTGATAACGATCAACACCAGCACGATCTGTTGGAAGAATATTTCCATCGTCGTCACCACTGTGGGTGAGGACGCACAGTCGATATCAGTGCTTGGCAACTTTGTAAGTAAACTAAGATTCAGTCCTATATCCCAGCCATATTGCCACCACCTCAATCTTCAGGATGGGGTGAGGATACAGGATATTGGGTGGCAGCCTTCAGCTGAGACTGAGAGAGATGAAACGTTTAAAGTCTTTAATAATAATAATAATAAATTGATTATTTATATAGCGCTATATCCCAGTAAGGAACTGGGCTCACAGCGCTTTACATGAAAGAAATAACATACTTATAAGTATTAAATTAACATTCATATCACAACAAACACACAAAATTAGATACTTGACACACCCCAAAACTGTTCTTATTCAAAGAGTAACCGGCGCACAGCCGCCAGACGTTTCTAATGTGTACAAGAGTTACACACCAACTGAGCGTGTGTACGTTCATCCCTAATGTGTACAAGAGTTACACACTTACGAGGCGTGTGCAGTTCATCGAAGCTGTCACATGACAAACATCTAAGCAGCTGTTGTCACTGAAATGGTCAGTTCCATTGTTTCGTTTATCACAAAATTTTTAATGAACCAATGTCTCACCCAGGTTGTTAACATAACACCATCAAGTCCTGTAGGCAAGGAGTGTTTGGAACAAACGTGGCACCTCACGCCAATGAATGGGAGATTGAGTGTCTTGGGTGCCTCAGATTTTCTACACTATTGAATTATATATAGCGTTGCTCTAGCACAACTGCAATGATCCAAAAACTTACTGCAATGAGCCACCGATGTACTACAATTAGCCACCGATGTACTACAATGAGCCACTGACGTACTGCAATGATCCACCGACGTACTGCAATGATACACCGACGTACTGCAATGATCCACCGACGTACTGCAATGATCCACCGACGTACTGCAATGATCCAAAGACTTACTGCAATGATCCACCGACGTACTGCAATGATCCACCGACGTACTGCAATGATCCACCGCTGTTCTGGTACATTTCACTGATATATACAGGCACTGAATTACTCATTTAGCAAATCTCCACTATGACCACAACTTTAAGTCTTGTAAAAGTCGCCAAAGTCCAGGTTTTAAGTCTTGTACAAGTTTGATAGGTATGGCTTGTCTCCCCGCTTGCTGTTGGTTGGTTTATCAAGGGAGACCATTACCATGTTTTGTTCACACCGTGTCGGCCGCCGTGTTGCCTCCCCTGACATGCAGGGACAACAGTTCCCTGTCGGCTTCGGTCAGCTGTTGTTTGATGAGTGGGACCCGAAGACTTCCATTCGTGGAGCACGTGGACCTCAGGTCTCCTGTCAACCTGGGGAGACGACAAAAACATTATGTTGTATGTTTAGCACACATAAGGATTTGGTATATATTTATCTTATATTAACTTCTACAGATGCTCCTTATATACAGAGGATTATAGAGTCCTGCGTCCTTTAACAGGTGCTCCGTCTATACAGAGGATTATAGTTATGGAGTCCTGCGAACTTTTTCGAACACTATAACAAGATTGAATGCTTGATTCCAAACTAGATTAAAAGACATGACCACCCTGGGTGCCGCCCCCCCCCTCCCCGCCCCGCCTGCTCATAGAAGATTTTGTTTTACCTGAAGTCCTCTGTCTCACTGATACTGGTATAGTCCGGGGTGGAACCTTTGGGGGGCGGGCTGGTGTTGAAACAACATCTCCTCATAGATGTGGGCACTTTACTGACCACTGGAGCACGCCTTAAACACAGAGAGACGGGATTAAACACAGAGAGACGGGATTAAACACAGAGAGACGGGATTAAACACAGAGAGACGGGATTAAACACAGAGAGACGGGATTAAACACAGAGAGACGGGATTAAACACAGAGAGACGGGATTAAACACAGAGAGACGGGATTAAACACAGAGAGACGGGATTAAACACAGAGAGACGGGATTAAACACAGAGAGATGGGATTAAACACAGAGAGACGGGATTAAACACAGAGAGACGGGATTAAACACAGAGAGACGGGATTAAACACAGAGAGACGGGATTAAACACAGAGAGACGGGATTAAACACAGAGAGACGGGATTAAACACAGAGAGACGGGATTAAACACAGAGAGACGGGATTAAACACAGAGAGACGGGATTAAACACAGAGAGACGGGATTAAACACAGAGAGACGGGATTAAACACAGAGAGACGGGATTAAACACAGAGAGACGGGATTAAACACAGAGAGACGGGATTAAACACAGAGAGACGGGATTAAACACTGAGAGACGGGATTAAACACAGAGAGACGGGATTAAACACAGAGAGACGGGATTAAACACTGAGAGACGGGATTAAACACAGAGAGACGGGATTAAACACAGAGAGACGGGATTAAACACAGAGAGACGGGATTAAACACAGAGAGACGGGATTAAACACAGAGAGACGGGATTAAACACAGAGAGACGGGATTAAACACAGAGAGACGGGATTAAACACAGAGAGACGGGATTAAACACAGAGAGACGGGATTAAACACAGAGAGACGGGATTAAACACAGAGAGACGGGATTAAACACAGAGAGACGGGATTAAACACAGAGAGACGGGATTAAACACAGAGAGACGGGATTAAACACAGAGAGACGGGATTAAACACAGAGAGACGGGATTAAACACAGAGAGACGGGATTAAACACAGAGAGACGGGATTAAACACAGAGAGACGGGATTAAACACAGAGAGACGGGATTAAACACAGAGAGACGGGATTAAACACAGAGAGACGGGATTAAACACAGAGAGACGGGATTAAACACAGAGAGACGGGATTAAACACAGAGAGGCGGGATTAAACACTGAGAGACGGGATTAAACACAGAGAGACGGGATTAAACACAGAGAGACGGGATTAAACACAGAGAGACGGGATTAAACACAGAGAGACGGGATTAAACACAGAGGGACGGGATTAAACACAGAGAGACGGGATTAAACACAGAGAGACGGGATTAAACACAGAGAGACGGGATTAAACACAGAGAGACGGGATTAAACACTGAGAGACGGGATTAAACACAGAGAGACGGGATTAAACACAGAGAGACGGGATTAAACACAGAGAGACGGGATTAAACACAGAGAGACGGGATTAAACACAGAGAGACGGGATTAAACACAGAGAGACGGGATTAAACACAGAGAGACGGGATTAAACACAGAGAGACGGGATTAAACACAAAGAGACGGGAATCAATGTAGTTAACTATAAGAGCCATCAATGTGGTGAACTATAAGAGCCATCAATGTGGTGAACTATAAGAGCCATCAATGTGGTGAACTATAAGAGCCATCAATGTGGTGAACTATAAGAGCCATCAATGTGGTGAACTATAAGAGCCATCAATGTGGTGAACTATAAGAGCCATCAATCTGGTGAACTATAAGAGCCATCAATGTGGTGAACTATAAGAGCCATCAATGTGGTGAACTATAAGAGCCATCAATGTGGTGAACTATAAGAGCCATCAATGTGGTGAACTATAAGAGCCATCAATGTGGTGAACTATAAGAGCCATCAATGTGGTGAACTATAAGAGCCATGAATGTGGTGAACTATAAGAGCCATCAATGTGGTGAACTATAAGAGCCATCAATGTGGTGAACTATAAGAGCTATCAATGTGGTGAACTATAAGAGCCATCAATGTGGTGAACTATAAGAGCCATCAATGTGGTGAACTATAAGAGCCATAAATGTGGTGAACTATAAGAGCCATCAATGTGGTGAACTATAAGAGCCATCAATGTGGTGAACTATAAGAGCCATCAATGTGGTGAACTATAAGAGCCATCAATATGGTGAACTATAAGAGCCATCAATCTGGTGAACTATAAGAGCCATGAGCCATGCATTGAAATAAGTGGGAATATCTCTGAAACATTTTCAAACTGAAAAATGAAATATCTTATAGAGAGACGGGGGCACGCAGGATGTGACTGGGACACGCAGGATGTGACTGGGACACGCAGGGTGTGACTGGGGCACGGGGGATGTTACTGGGGCACGGGGGATGTGACTGGGACACGCGGGGTGTGACTGGGGCACGGGGGATGTGACTGGGGCACGGGGGATGTGACTGGGACACGCGGGGTGTGAATGGGGCAAGGGGGATGTTACTGGGGCACGGGGATGTGACTGGGACACGCGGGGTGTGACTGGGACACGGGGGATGTGACTGGGGCACGGGGGATGTGACTGGGACACGCGGGGTGTGAATGGGGCAAGGGGGATGTTACTGGGGCACGGGGGATGTGACTGGGACACGCAGGGTGTGACTGGGGCACGGGGGATGTTACTGGGGCACGGGGGATGTGACTGGGGCACGGGGGATGTTACTGGGGCACGGGGGATGTGACTGGGGCATGGGGGATGCGAGTAATTGTACATAAATACAGAATTTAAGGAGTAATTGTACATAGATACATAATGTAACGAGCGATTGTACATAGATACGGAATGTTACGAGCAATTGTTCATAGATACAGAATGTAACGAGCAATTGTACATAGATACAGAATGTAACGAGCAATTGTACATAGATACAGAATGTAACGAGCAATTGTACATAGATACAGAATGTAACGAGCAATTGTACATAGATACAGAATGTAACGAGCAATTGTACATAGATACAGAATGTAACGAGCAATTGTACATAGATACAGAATGTAACGAGCAATTGTACATAGATACAGAATGTAACGAGCAATTGTACATATATACAGAAAGTAACTTTTAGAATACACACCAGTAACACGGTGGAGACAAAAGACAAACTAATTGACGCTTTCTTTGTTTAAACCATCTCCACCAGTGTTTAAAAGCAGGGTTGTTAACAATACTAAAAAAAATTATTGGCAATACCAATACCAATACTGCCTGTAAAATCTATTGGCAATACCAATACCAATACAATTTTAAAACCAGTATTGCAATACCAATACCAATATTTATTTATTATTGCCTTACCAATACCAATATTTTGGTCATTCGACGAATAAAACGCAAATACGTAATTCATCGCTCTATATCACTTACATCGATAAACGATAACAACATTTTGGGCTAATTTAGACAATGTATTTTTAACCAAATTTTGTTCAATAGTTAACACTTGCTTCATCAGTTTTCCTCAAAGCATTCAAAAGTCTTTGACAACATATTAAATAAGTCGGCATACCTTAACGTCCTTTAGCAACAAGATTTTTAATATGTATACTGTACACATATTGTGAATGAATGAATGAAGCATCTCTCCAGCATTTTTGTCACAGATATTTGGCCACATAATTGAGAAAAAGTAATAAATAATAATCTCATGAATATTAATTTGGGCGAAGTTAATTTACATGAATATTAACATCGGCAGATAAAGCAGTTTTACCGTTATAAGTTATTAATAATTAAATTTTAGTTTAAAATTTAAATTCATGAGTTATATCTAAAAGTCTGTCTACATTGGCATCGGATGAAACAAAACATTAACTTGACTCACTTTCAAGCAAGAAATTCTGTAAAAGGAAATCGGAAAGAAAATATTGACCAAAGAAAAAATGGCATCAAGATCTTGAAAGTATTACCTATCAGTCCATAATATGCGCAATCATTGAAAAGTTATGAACGAAATAGAACGACGCATTCACGCTACTAAAAATAATTCTAATTACATCAAATTTAATATGATATAAATAAAAAATAATAATTTTTCTTTGTTTGGCCTTATTTTTGTTTGTAGGCCCTAGGCACGGTGCCTAAAGTGCCTAAGCCTTAATCGAGCCTTGGTAAGTCACTGGTCAATGCTCATTGCCAAAGATATCATATATGATTTGATTTCTATTATCATTTTTTTCATTGATCAGTCTCATTCAAAAATTGTTTGGCAATGTCACTCGCAAGATGGCGACACCAAAGAAAAAATTATCATATTCAGCTTTATTCACAACTTGTAGAGAATTTATTGAATATTGCTTTTAGTATTGGTTAAAAATCAATACCAATATCAAAAATAAGTATTGGCAATACCAATACCAATATCAAATTTCAAGAAGTATTGCAATATCGTCCCAATACTTAAAAAAGTATTGGCAATACTACCAATACCAATACAATATTGCAATATTAACAACCCTGTTTAAAAGTGAGACCAGCACCAAGAGCTACTACTAGACTCTTGGATTTCACCGCAGCTAAGTGTTTTTTTTATGTTATTTCGTTTTATTCGTTTCATTTGTGTACTATTTGTCCGTTGAGGAAGGCTCTTTGCCGAAACTTTCGCTGTTGTGTCAGGCCTACTAATACCCTGTTTTTATATTATACATTTACCAAGAGCAAGAGAGAGGGAGAAAGAGAGAGAGAGAGTGAGAGAGAGAGAGTGAGAGAAAAGGAGCAAGAAGTGAGATGTCTAACACCGGCGGATGGACAAATAAGAAAAAGATTACACTTGGAAATAGGATAAAAGAAAAATAATGTTTGGTTATCTCTAAGTCAGTTAACACCCAAACTGCAATATTATTTACTTTAGCCACCTGGTCAAACTGCTCAATGTCCACTCACAAATTTCAAGTTTATAAAGGCAGGTCCTACAATCTGATGTTTACAAGGGCAGGTCCTACAATCTGATGTTCCTTCTCTGATTGTGTTAGGCACAACCTAAAATTGTTATACGTAGGGCTGATAGGACGACACAAATAAACAGAGTATACGTAGGGCTGATAGGACGACACATATAAACAGAGTATACGTAGGGCTGATAGGACGACACAAATAAACAGAGTATACGTAGGGCTGATAGGACGACACAAAAGAACGAACATGCGGCCAAAACCCTTACTCAAAGAACTAACAGACAAAAACTAAAAGATGAAATAAAATAAAAACTTAGCTGCGGCGTTGTGACCAGGGATCCAAAAACCATAGAGAGCCAAACGGCTTGACTGCAGTCTCACCCCAAATTTGTCCTAAAGCATCCCTGCCATACTAAGGCGACCAATCAACTAAACTTGCATTCGCTACGGTTATCGGACGCTAACCGACAAAGAACAAAACGCATCCAGGCAATTACAATTGTTACAAGGGTTTACTGATTCTCTTTACAATTTTGATAGATTACCAAAGTATTAATCTAGTTTCTTTAAGTTCATAAAAGTCCAGCCTACAATTCAGTGGACCGCCCATGGCCCATGCTCACATATGATGTATGAAGGAAAACAGGGGTGAAGGTGAAGGTGAAGGTGAAGGTGAAGGAGGATTTTTTTTTGGAAATGGAGGAGCAGAATGTCCACGATTTTCGTGGTAGTGGTGGCGAAATTCTCGACCCCCCCCCTTTTACCCGGTAGATAAATACTACCTTAGGTCACTCTTTAATATTTTTAAATGCGCCTAATTAAGGTATTACACATGAGTTTATATATAAGAAATTAGTGATTTTGATGTGTTTCGGGCAACACTTGAAAGTTGTCAATTTTTTTTCTACTATTGCTCCCGCAATTATTATATACTAGTGACAAAGCCCGCCCAAGGACGGGAATAAGTGTAGGGTGACCTGTGAAGTTCATGGACGCTATGTTTTGGTAGTTGTTATGCTGAAGCGTTTGCAGGACATTGTCGTCGCAGGGCAAGGGATGTAGACAACAACAACAGCAAAAAACAACAAAAAAGACAACAGCAACAACAACAAAAACAACAGCAACAAAAACAAAACAACAACAACAAAACAAAAACAATAACAACAGCAAAACAACAACAACAAAACAACAACAGCAACAACAACAAAACAAAAACAACAAAACAACAACACCAAAACAACAACTACAACAACAACAGCAACAACAACAAAGCAACAACAACAAAACAACAACAATAACAACAACCACAAAACAACAACAACAAAACAATAACAAAAAACAACAGCAACAAAAACAAACAACACTTAGAACTCTTGCCACTACCTCCCAGGACCATCCAGGAAAAAGCAGAATTGTCATTGGAATAAGCGGCAGGCATAACTTCAAGATGGGAACAAAATAATGAATTATGACAAAAAAATTGCACCAAAAAAAAACTCGTTTTGAACCTCCGCGTAATATGTAAATTTTTCTCCGCTAGTGATTGGCTATGTGTTTGAGGGACCAATCGCTATAGATGACGGGACAGAAAGGACAGAAAGTTGCCTTTTATTATATAGGATTGTATTTATTTACTAGTTGCTTAATAATTATGTTAACATTTTTCAACTTTTTATCAAAGTCTACTTTTATCAAAGTCTACTTTTATCAAAGTCTACTTTTATCAAAGTCTACTTTTATCAAAGTCTACTTTTATCAAAGTCTACTTTTATCAAAGTCTACTTTTATCAAGTCTACTTTTATCAAAGTCTACTTTTATCAAAGTCTACTTTTATCAAAGTCTACTTTTATCAAGTCTACTTTTATCAAAGTCTACTTTTATCAAAGTCTACTTTTATCAAAGTCTACTTTTATCAAAGTCTACTTTTATCAAAGTCTACTTTTATCAAAGTCTACTTTTATCAAAGTCTACTTTTATCAAAGTCTACTTTTATCAAAGTCTACTTTTTATCAAAGTCTACTTTTATCAAAGTCTACTTTTATCAAAGTCTACTTTTATCAAGTCTACTTTTATCAAAGTCTACTTTTATCAAGTCTACTTTTATCAAAGTCTACTTTTATCAAGTCTACTTTTATCAAAGTCTACTTTTATCAAAGTCTACTTTTATCAAAGTCTACTTTTATCAAAGTCTACTTTTATCAAAGTCTACTTTTATCAAGTCTACTTTTATCAAAGTCTACTTTTATCAAAGTCTACTTTTATCAAGTCTACTTTTATCAAAGTCTACTTTTATCAAGTCTACTTTTATCAAGTCTACTTTTATCAAAGTCTACTTTTATCAAAGTCTACTTTTATCAAAGTCTACTTTTATCAAGTCTACTTTTATCAAGTCTACTTTTATCAAAGTCTACTTTTATCAAGTCTACTTTTATCAAAGTCTACTTTTATCAAGTCTACTTTTATCAAGTCTACTTTTATCAAAGTCTATTTTTATCAAAGTCTACTTTTATCAAAGTCTATTTTTATCAAAGTCTACTTTTATCAAAGTCTATTTTTATCAAAGTCTACTTTTATCAAAGTCTATTTTTATCAAAGTCTACTTTTATCAAAGTCTATTTTTATCAAAGTCTACTTTTATCAAAGTCTATTTTTATCAAAGTCTACTTTTATCAAAGTCTATTTTTTATCAAAGTCTACTTTTATCAAGTCTACTTTTATCAAAGTCTACTTTTATCAAAGTCTACTTTTATCAAAGTCTACTTTTATCAAGTCTACTTTTATCAAAGTCTACTTTTATCAAAGTCTACTTTTATCAAAGTCTACTTTTATCAAGTCTACTTTTATCAAAGTCTACTTTTATCAAAGTCTACTTTTATCAAGTCTACTTTTATCAAAGTCTACTTTTATCAAGTCTACTTTTATCAAAGTCTACTTTTATCAAGTCTACTTTTATCAAAGTCTACTTTTATCAAGTCTACTTTTATCAAAGTCTACTTTTATCAAAGTCTACTTTTATCAAAGTCTACTTTTATCAAAGTCTACTTTTATCAAAGTCTACTTTTATCAAAGTCTACTTTTATCAAAGTCTACTTTTATCAAAGTCTACTTTTATCAAAGTCTACTTTTATCAAGTCTACTTTTATCAAAGTCTATTTTTATCAAAGTCTACTTTTATCAAAGTCTATTTTTATCAAAGTCTACTTTTATCAAAGTCTATTTTTATCAAAGTCTACTTTTATCAAAGTCTATTTTTATCAAAGTCTACTTTTATCAAGTCTACTTTTATCAAAGTCTACTTTTATCAAAGTCTACTTTTATCAAAGTCTACTTTTATCAAGTCTACTTTTATCAAAGTCTACTTTATCAAAGTCTACTTTTATCAAGTCTACTTTTATCAAAGTCTACTTTTATCAAGTCTACTTTTATCAAAGTCTACTTTTATCAAGTCTACTTTTATCAAAGTCTACTTTTATCAAAGTCTACTTTTATCAAAGTCTACTTTTATCAAAGTCTACTTTTATCAAGTCTACTTTTATAAAGTCTACTTTTATCAAAGTCTATTTTTATCAAAGTCTACTTTTATCAAAGTCTACTTTTATCAAGTCTACTTTTATCAAAGTCTACTTTTATCAAAGTCTACTTTTATCAAGTCTACTTTTATCAAAGTCTACTTTTATCAAGTCTACTTTTATCAAGTCTACTTTTATCAAGTCTACTTTTATCAAAGTCTAT